>JABUQX010018659.1:27500-49207 GCA_015478945.1 Trachelipus rathkii
ATATATATATATGTTATATATATATATATATATATATATATATATATGGACCTTATTAATTCTAAAGCCTTTAGCAGATTTCAATGAAACTTATTAAATATATTTGAAACTTGTTGTAATTAAAGAAAATCGTAATGAAAATCACCTGGGACACCTCCTCCCCCAAAAAACAAAACAAAAAAAAAAACAAAAACAAATTATAATCATTCAAAAATCCGTTTATGCAATTTTCAAAATATTTTCCCCAGAAATGTTTTTTAATTAGAAAAAAAATTAATAAAATCTATCTGAACCAACGATATAAATGCATGGCACGCGAGCATTTTTCAAACAGGGTCTTCGCCACGTACCATCGACCAGTTAGTGGTCGTAAAATAATTAAATATTGCTTCAACACTATGATAAGCCTAAATAAAAACGTTTAAATCAAGAAGCATGTGACAGTAAAAGTGGTTTTATATGTTGTAAATTTATGAAATTTGAAGACTTCACAACTTTTTTCAGGTTCATTTCCCGAGTTTTTTTAAACGCTTTCTTTTCCTTTCAGCTCATTTTAAACATTTCATGTAAGTTTCATGAAAATCGCAAAGTAAGTCTCATTGAAACGGCGAAGGGCTTTGATTAATAAGGACCATATACTGGTTGGGTTATTATTAAGCAGCAAAGAAAGGGAAGCAGCAGCAGCGGTTGGTTATGCTGCTGCTGGTTGGGTTAAGGCTGGGTTGTTGCTGCTGGCGGTTATTGGCTAGCCAGCTGGCTGGCGCTGGCTGCTAAGGCTGCTGCTGGCTACGTGGCTAAGGCTATGGCTATATGCTAGTTATATATGAGAGTTAAAAGAGCAGTATATATTAAGGTTACTACTACAGCAAGCATAGCTAGGAAAGGTTGGTTGCTGGCGTTGCTATATAGCATATATATGTTATTATATATATATATATATATAGATAAGGTTATATATATAATATATGAGAGAGAGAGAGAGAGGCACAATAAAGGAGATTGGAAAGAAGAATGAAAATATCGAAGGATTATTCTAGAAGGGTTAATACGAAGACATTTTCGGAGAATGCATTTTTTGAGACTTAGCAATGGTTCGAAATATTCTATTTTCTTACTCGGGATTTTAAAACTTCTAAAATTTAAACATTAAAATTTTCTTTTGAAATCAGAGATGGAGAAACTACATATTTTTTTTTATCACAATTCTTTTTTATTAATTTTGAAAGCAATAAAAATCTAAGTTTTAATAAATAAATTAAAATAAAAATAGAATAAATTGGAAATATTAAATTCTAGCAAGAGCGAAGCTGGGTTTCTCGAAGGTGTTGAATCTTATAGAGAATATTTTTGAAATTCTCTTCGTCTGGCAATATGGGCAGGAAATTTTTTTTTTTTTTTCTGCCCATATTTTTTTTTCCTTTTCATGGATGGGGGTAATATGCTTAATAAATTATCAACCACCAGCACCATTTTCTAGCTATGCGAGAAATAATAATAATAATAATAATAATAATAATAATAATAATAATAATAATAATAATAATAGTAATAAAATATATATATAATTAAATATATATATATATATTATATATATATATATATATATGTGAAAGAGAGTATATAGTTATATTATATATATATATATTATATATATATATATTATATATATATATATATATCCCGGTTAGAAAGTTCAATGTTTTTTTTTTTTTCAGTAAGGTTATACAGAGGTTACATTGGCATAAATTCCCAAATTGATTGTTCAACGAGCCTCAAAGATCGAAAAGAGAACCCTAATTTAAAAAAAAAGAAAAAAAAAGGAATTAAAAAGCAACATTGATAGAAAGGAAAAAAAAATCAAATTTTCCAATAATTGAAAATAAAGGAAAAGGAAAAAGTCAAAAGGAAAGCCTCCAAAGACGCTCCTCTTGTTTTGAGGACACTTGATAGACAATTACAGAAAGCTATTTAGCTGTGTAAGTTACATGTAAGTTACATGTGGTCCTCACAAAGTTTTAATCAGCTTATTTATCTCCGTCTGTATAGTACCATTCCTCTCTTTTTATATATATATATATATAGCAGTTATAAGATGTTATTAAGTGCTAAGGTTGGGTTACAGCAGAGCAGCAGCAGGCAGGCAGAGAAAGAGCAGCAGCAGCATATATATATATATCTATATATATATATAGCAGTATATATATATATATATATATATATATATATATATATATATATGGAGTAGGAAAGAGAGAGAGAGTGAGAGAGAGAGAGAGGGGAGAGAGAGAGAGAGTGAGAGAGAGAGAGAGAGAGAGAGAGAGAGAGAGAGAGAGAAACACGTTTAGTAGATCACTCATACAATCCGAGGATGATATTATAGTGCGTGAAGATAACGTCGAATAAATAAAAATGAGTTTTTGAAGCATTGAAAACAACGGCGATTTCTCTCCACCCCCGAATTAGAAATATGGGAAAGATCAATCATCGTCACAAGAAATATCGGTAAAACGACAGAGTCGCAGGGCAAAGGACCAGGGTTCGATCCATCGTTTGTATCCTAGGTAGCAATTACCTAGAGAAGTTTCCCTTTTAGAATAATAGGGCTATGCCCGTGAGGTGCGAAAGATCTGAATTAAAAGGGAGATGTGCGCCTTCCTCTCAGCAGCTGTTATGCAAAGACCGACCGGAAAGAGAATCAAAGAGAAGGATATAGATACTAGTGTTGGCCGAGCACCGGAATTTTGCGCACCGCACCGCACCTCTGTGTTTCAATGCGCACAACGCTTCGCACCACGCACCGATATACCGGATTTGTGTAGCGCACCGCACCTCACCAAAATGAGCGCACCATGCATCGCACCGCACCAAAATGAGCGCACCACGCACCGCACCGCATCTGGTGCGTCGGCCAACCCTAATAGATACCAAGCGAGTAAAGTTTTTTATATCACTGCTTAGTGCCAGTGCCAAATTCTATCGAAAGTCTTTGTTATGGGCAATGCATCAACCAAAGAGCCACAGGACTACGTAGGGGGAAAGACAACAAATCAGGGAGAAATGAAAGAATGTTACTAATTGAGTATTTATTACTCATGGAAGAAAAACATTCAAGAGCTTTACGATAAAATATGAAGAATTAAAATATTTCCAAGTCTTTCAGCTTCGTATTGATTCGAAAACTTATCAAAGAAACCAAGACTAGAGCAATAGGACGATAATTTATGGCGTTTCGAGGGGTTGCAGTAGGGAGAAAAGGTAAGAAACCTGAAACGAAACAAGTTTTCCAAATTAAGTTGAAAGCTTTACAGCATATGTTTTGAGAACCACAAAAGAAATATAGTCTGAACCATATGGTTCAGGCTATATTCCTCTTGAGAACCGCAAAAGGGAATATAGTCCGAACCATATGTAGTCTTAGTTTTAAACTCAAACAGAGCAAAAATAAAACCTATGAAAGAAACTGCAATCTTAATGAGTTGGAGGAAGATGGAGATGGATAAATAGCACCGGAATTATCTAAAGTGAAATTATTATAGCAAAAGTTTGATAAAGGAAAGAATTAAGCTTTAGCAGAAGGTAAGACATCTCTAGATGTCAGAAGATGAAAGAGTATATAGGAAAATAAAAGAAGCAAAATAAGGGATGAAATTTCTAGTTAACCGACAGAAAGGGACGAAGGAATCGGAAAGATTATTGAATTTGCAATGAAGAAAAGTTTTTTTTTTTTATTTTTTTTTTTCTATTTTTTTGGCATGATTTCGGTAAGAAATATAATCAGTTTGAGTTTCGGGAGTATGAAGTTGACGGCAATCCTAGAAGTCGACGGTAATACTAGAAGTCCACGGTAACCTTAGAAGTCGACTGTAATCCTAGAAGCAGCGTATCTGCGACAACCAGTATGATAACAGTCAATGATAAACCAAGATTTATGAGTTTTAGACAAAGATTACAATACTCAAAAGTACGTTTTAATACTGAAAGATAATGAAATGTATTACTCCAAATCAGAGAGAATTATCTCGGCTATGCATTCTGGGCACTCCGCGGGACTCCGTCAAATCACTAACCAATCCAAGGGAAGCTAAAGAGCGTGAAACCTCAAGTATGACCAGCTCGTAACATCAAAATACCTAAAACGTATCATCATAGAGGTAAGGGTCCGTTCCTGATAAAGAAAGCTTAAGGAGTTAAAATAGAATACACTCTGGATGCCGAGAGATAATAAAGGGGTCATAAGAACCAAATAATGGAAAGCTTTTAATATAAGGGAAAGGCTTGGAAGTTATTAAATGGTCTAGCACTCTAGCATGTTCTCACTTTAAAAACAATCAGGAAAAGAGGTAGAATAGAACTACTCTAACTACTTAAGATAAAATCAAGTAGGCGAACTCACTAGCAACATTCTTCGAACCAGAGGAAGGCAGCAGGTTTTGGTGAACATTGCATCACCCAGAGAAAGGAGAACACCAGAGAATGTGTTCCTTACTTTAAATATTCGAAGAATTTATGATAATCAGAAATTGATGCTTAACAAACCGAACAAATTGATTTAGTCATTGATTGACGAGAGAATCGACTGAAAAGCGAGAAAAAATCCGGCGTTTGGGAGAAATCTGAGAGTACACAGCGTGTATATATATATAGTATATATAGTATATATATATATAAAACACAGTGGTTATTACATATATATTATTATTATTATTACATATTATTATTACATATATATGTATATATATATTGTTATTATTATTATTATGTTATTATATATGTATACATATTATTAGTTATTACATATTATTTGTCATTATGTTAGGTTGTTGTTGTATATTATATTACTATTATTAAGGTTATTATTACACGTTATTATGCTGCTGGTTGTTAGGCAGCAAGGCTGGGCGGCAGCAGTTGGGCTAAGGTTATGTTATATATTATGCTATGGCGGTTATTAGCTGGCGAAGTTATTATTATTGGCTACGGGCTGGCTGGCGGTTGGCGCTGGGCTGTTACAGCAGCAGAAAGATAGCAGCAGCAGCGCTGGTGCCATATATATATTATATACTATTGGGCTGGCGTTATATATAAGTTATACAAGCATAAGGCTATGGCTACATAAGGCTGTATACGTCAGCATATCAGGCCGCGGAGTCGTAAAATAAATTTTCGACTCCGACCTCGACTCCGACTCCTTAAATTCAAATTTTGAATTTCTTTGACGGATTTCAGACCCACTTAAACAAAAATTTTCGACCTGACCTAATCTCGACTCCGGGACTCCAATGTAAACAAAAATTTCCGACCTGACCACCCGACTCCAGCAGCCAAATTCAAAATTTCGACTCTGACTCAGCTTAGTGCTTACAAAGTTACAATAAAACATTTTTTTGTTTCAACTATCTTTTTTTTCGCTTGCTTTTGAGGATAAAAAAATATACCACTTTTCCAATGAATACCGTAAAGACTAGAGGTGTAGCGGATATCCGCATCCGCATAATTTTTCTCTACCCGCATCCGCATCCGCATCCGCATGAATTTTTTTGCGAGGCGGATAGTATTCATTTATGAATTATGAAACTAAATGTTCCTCAACTTTCTGTAACGCAGGTTGTTCAGACTCGTTGGAATAGTTGGTACATGTTTGAGAGGATGTGAGAAATAAATGAAGCCGTCTCCCTTTATGTTTCGAACAAACACAAAGGTGAAAGGCTTGACAGGTGATGATAATATGATTTTAGGTAATTGTATTACTCTTCTTAAACCTTTTAAAGAGGTAACTAAGACTATGATCTCAGAAAATTCTTATTTGCCATACGAGATTCCTCTAGTTGCAACTATGAAAGTTGTTCCTAAATGCTGCTATTAAAAGTAAGGGACTTTCAAAGGTGACAGAAACACTAATGCTGGAGATAGATAATAGATTTCAAAATCTGCAAAACGAGTATTCCTATGTGATGAAATGCTGCTAAAGCCAGAAATTTCACCAGCCAATAAAAAGGAAAAGATTGCAGAAACAGACACACATTTATTATCTGCTAGCGAAACCATTGCAGAATCCATGAACGGTCTTTTGGCTTCTAGCAGCGATGAAGAGTCTTGTTCAGAGGTGTCAAAGGACACTATGTCAATGATCTAAGATTATCAAAAGCGAACCCTTGAATCGACATTTACTGGTTTGGATGGCAGATACTCCTCGTAAAAAGTTTCTCACATCTTGCAGAACTCGGCAGGGAATACTTAGCATGTCCTTCAATAAGTGTAGCTGGCGAGCATTTATTCAGCGATGCAGATCTCATTTACGAAGAAAAGAGAAGCAAACTCTCCCTTTAATTAAAGGACTCAAAAGTTTTATTTTTTTTTTTAACATAATTTGAGAATTATTAATTTCAAGTATTATTCTATATATAACCTTTTTTTCAAATGGGTTGAGGTTGGGGAAAGAGATTGGTGGGGTGCAAAAAGAGTTGGGTCCATATCTCGTAATCTGGTAACACACAAAACAGCAGTATATATATATATATATGGTGTATATATATATATATATGCAGGCATATATATATATATATATAAGTTATATATATATATGCAGCAAGGTTATATATATATATATAAGGCTAAGGGTGATAGAGCAGATCAGTAGCAGAGCAGCAGCAGCAGCAGCAAATAGTGCAGCAGCAGCAAGGCTGCTAAGGCGGCTAAGGCTGGCTGGCTAAGTTGCTGCTATAAGGCTGGGCGGCTGGTTACTAGCAGCATACAGGTTGCTAAGGCTAAGGCAGGTTGGCGCATATATAGTTATAGTTGCATATACTATATGCTAAGGCTGAGCAAGGTTAGCGTATCATCTCCCAGGAAGGCTTCTCGCCCGTCAGTTGGTCCAACATCTTCTGTCCGGAACCTCGTAACCCTAGAGCATTTTAGAAAACCATTTTTTAAATTGTTTCCGATGCTAGTCCTCTGGTTAATACTCAGGTAGGGTTTTCGCCGTTTCAGTAGAACTAGCATCTTCTTTCATTAGGCTTCAAAACTCGTTCACCCGCAGATAATTCCAGAGGATCTTGCTTCTAGTCGCATAAGATTCTAACACTGGTCCAAGAGTAATACAAGCAAAAAGTAGGAAAGAACCAGGTTGCTAGCTCTGTCGCCCCATAACCATGCGAAGAAAATCTTCACCTCTGTCCTGACAGCTACGAAACTTCCGATCACCCTTTTATAAGGCGCAAAGTGGCAGGCGCTGGTTGCTGTTGAGCAGCAGTTGTTATTATGCTATATATATATATATATATATATATATATATATATATATTATATATATATATATATATATGTTATATATAAGAGATATGTGGTACTTGTGGCTAAGACTCTAAAATCCACATCCTCAATCCCCGGTCAAAAATCACCATCTGCTACATCTATAGTAAAGACATAAAGATCCAGGCGCAACAGCGCAACACATGACAAAACAAATATATTTCTCAGTTTCTGGAAACAAATTTAAAATAAACTTATAATTTCTTAAAATTATTTTTACTTTTTTATTATAAAAACAAAGCCATTTTAGAATTAACAGTTTAATACTTTCAGTTTCACACACACACACAATAGTTTTTAATAGTAGTAATAAGAATAATAAGAATTTAGACACAATAATAATAATAATAATAATAATAATAATAAATTTATAAATTTTCGACCTCGACCTGACTCGACTCCCTTACATTGTAGGAATTTTCGACCTGACTCCGACCTCGGACTCCACTCCTTGCACAGAATTCACCCCTGGACCCGACCCTGAAAATAGTAATGACTCAATGACTCCACGACTCCGACTCCACGACTCGACTCCGACTCTGCAGCTCTGATATATATATGAGTATATATATATATATATATAAATATATATATACAGTAGCGTATCTATAAGATGGATGTGAGTATATATCTCAATGTATAAAGAGACACACAGCGTCAATTAAATTGATAAAGACAAATTATGTTAAATATCAAAGAAATGAAGAAAGTATAAGAAAAAGATTGTATAATAATTAAACACCAATACAAAAAAAAAAAAAACAAAAAGTAGAATAGATACATTTCTCTAGATAAAAAAAAGCAAAAAAAAAAAAAAAAAAAATGAAGAAAAAAATAAAGAAGAAAAAGAAATCTCTGATCTGACCTTCTCTCTAATTCGCGCGTTTTTTTTCTCCTTAATGCCGATAGCGCAATTGAGCGCGTACGTAATTCAAAAAATACATTTATTATACTCACACAATCGCCAAGTATTCATTCCCCATCGCCTATTTTAAAGGCACACGAAGAAACAGGTTATGTTTGCCAACAACATATCACATTTAATTACAACATAAAATATTGATTCCCGTTGATTATAAATATATGTATATGAGCAGTATATATTACATATAAAAATATATTAAGTTGTTAAAGAAAGAACATATAAAAGAAAGTAATTGGATGTTGTTATGGCTCCATATATTAAATATATACATAAATATATACCATATATATATATAAAGCTACATATGTATATTATTATATATATGTGTGTGTGTGTGTGTGAACTTTTATTTTTATTATTATATATAGATTTGTCATCTTTAAGCTAGTGAAATTATTATTATCAGTGGTAGTAGCAATATTCCTGCCTGCGCGTATTACAGATTTTATTACTCTTTATTATGTATTAAATATTATAAATTATTATAAGCAGTAGTAATAATATTACTACTATTCCTTTAATTATTGTAATTATTATGAATAATTACAATTAAAAAACAATCATAGTTACTTCATTCAAGCATTACTACTACTACTACTACTACTACTACTACTACTACTACTACTACTACTACTACTTCAACTGTTATAATTATTATGAATTAAAGAATAATGTAGCTTATTTCATTCAAGTATTATATCTGGGGCTTAAAGGGCAAAAATTTTCGCTTTAACCAGAAGCCCTTGCTAAGAATTGAGATAAATTACTGTCACACGCGCAATTTGTGTTTATAAAGCAAAAAGCCAAAATTTGATGGTTGAATCCAGTACTGTTTATTCACAATATTATAAAGATACAGGAAGTCTATAAGCTTATGAATTACCCATCACCCACTGGATAAACCCCAATTGCATCAAGAAGATATAATGTGTTTTAGTTTATTATAATATTTTTCCGATATTTTAACAAAAGTCAAAAAAATTTTCGTCCAACCGATCAATCCTTTGGCCTTGCGTTTACTACATATAAGTGTTGGTGCAGCAGTTGGCGTTACATGCTGGCTGTTGGCTAAGTTGGGTTGGTTATTGGGCATATACGTTACAGCAGCAGCTGTTGAAGAAGATATGCTGGCATATGTTATGCTAAGTTATGATGCGCAGGCAAGTTGCCATACTATTATTACTACAAGTTGGTTGGTTATGCATATAATACTCTTTCGTGTCTTCTTTACTTACAGTAATTTCGAAGACTCAAAACAAGCCATATATATATAATATTAGCTCATAAAGAGTTATGGTTGCGCTGGAGCATATGCTGCTGCATGCGTTGCTGCTGCACTGTATATACATAAGGCTGTTACACAGCTGCAGTTACAGCAAGGCGCTGGCGCTGGTTGCTGGCGGGAGCATGGCAGCAGCAGCAGCAAGCTGGCTGGCTGCTGCTGGCAAGGCAAGGCTGCTGGCTGGGCTGGGTTACAATCATGCGGCTGGCTACATATATACAAGCGCCATTATAAGAGCAGCAGCGAAGATACGCTGGATATTATACATATTGGTTATATATACATATATATATATATATATATATATTATGCAAGTATAGTATATATATATATATATATATATATATATAACATTTTCTTTTGAAATGCTAAATTACTATGCAAAAATACAAAAACTAATTAAGGATTCAGAAATTGTATGTGTTATTAAATACTGTATTATTGTTCTTTATTATTACTGTATGTTATAACTGTATATTAAACTCAACAATGTGTAATTTTTCTCATCCCTTTCGAAAAACTCAATTTAAATTACAGTCTTTCTACGATTTCTTTAACAAATAAATAAATATATATATATATATATATGCTACATATTATATATTGGTTATAAGGTTGGTTATGAAGTTAGTAAGACTGATGTAAATAAAATCGGAAGAAAATGTGCTGTGATAAACCACGCGATAATTTCTGCTGTCAGACCAAGGTCATTTCTATCCCCTATTCAAACTTGTATTGGATTGACACTACATAGGCTATATGGATCTAAACATCTGATTGACCTACTTGCAGCAACGGGAGTTTGTGTTTCATACAATGAAGTATCTGTTTAGATGAATTTCCTCGTAAATGCGGGATCGCCTAAAATAAGTGATGAAGCATTTATTTAATATGTGTGTGACAATGCGGACGTCAACGTACGAAAGCTGGATGGGTTAAACACTTTTCACAAACACACAACGATAAAAGTTCCTTAAGAGAAAACTAAATTGTAACACTGACACAATTTCAAGCACTGTTCATACGCTCTGATAACTCTTACATGACTCAATATTTTCACAACAAGCACCTATTACACTTTAGGAATGAAACTATCGAATGTTTCCAATTTTATATAATATAATATTATATATATATATATATATATATAAATATATATATATATATATATATATATATATATATTATATATCTATAATATAATATATATTATAATATCATATAATTATTATATTATAATATATAAGTATATATATACAACCACTCTGAAAGGTGTAATCGAAGAATTGAATCCCAGCTCACTTTTATCATCAAGGAAAATAAATAATACAAATGATGAATCGGTATGTACCCTACAGATATTCTCAGAGTGTCAGTCGAGCGGCGGCCGATTTAAGTCATATACTAGAGACAAACGTTTAGTTCACATTGACGTGTGACCTGTGTGTTTCAGTTACCGAAAATTCGATTTTTTAGTTTCAACGCTTAGTGTTATTATGTTATCACCACTCAAAAGGGTTCAATGGAAAAGGACAACAACCTGAGTTAAACTCAGAGGTTATTGAGGAGCAGAAGAAAAACAGAAAGTAAAAAACAAAGGAACCAACAATAAGGTCCCATCTTGAGATGGAACCAAAGACAAAATGAGGTTTCACACTAATTAAATATCTTTGAGGGGATTCGGTTGGAATAAATAACCAGTACGCAATCTTATAAAGAATCAGCCTTGTTCAGTATAGGACTCTCCCATTATTCATCATTATGAGGTTCGTTTCCTTTGTTGTTCAACTGGTAAGGGTGGTCAGTAATTGAGGCTATTCAACACATAATGTTCTCTTTGATAATGGCAGTCGAAGGCTATAATTTTAGCCTCACTAATCTCTCAACTACCTTCACAATCTCGACATCTCACCTACTTTCACTAACTCACTAATCTCAATAACTCCAACTACCTACCTACTCTCACTAACTCTCACTAAATCTCATTAACTCTCACTAACTCTCACTAAATCTCCCTACTCTCACTAACTCACTCTCTCTTAAATCTTTTTTCAACTTCGCAATTGTGTTTCACTCTCTTATTTCCTCGCTATAACTGGAACCATTTCTGCTGACTCTCTACCGAGTCCTCCTTCAGAAGAGAGCTCGTGCTTCTCTCTTCCCACACAGTCTCTCCTTCCTCGTGCAACACTCTGACCTCCATCTTAACGGCTATGCTAATTTTAATATATCCCTTATAAAGTCTGGAGCAAACTTCGTTTGTATTTTTTCACTTTTGACTTGGACATTTCAACGTGTAGATCGACATGGGCTTATATGATGTGACCTTTGGACTGTTATTTCCTTAACTTGCTGGGAATTGCATTGGTCTCGCCTTTCATGAACCGAGGATATATATATATATATAATATTATATAATATATAATAATATAATATTATATATATACATATTTTTAATATTATATATATATTATATAATTATCTTCACTTATATAGTATATATATATATATTATATATTATACTATATATATTTATATATCAGGCGCGGCTTTTCGGGGGAAGCACAGGAGGCCACTCCTCGTAAAATAAAAGCACTATGTAATAAATAATTAATTATATTATCTATATAACATAATGTTTAAATGTTATACAAAACGCTATGTTACATAAGATATTTCTTCTGCGACATTATTTTTCGTAGGATCATTGACTGAGGATTTCATTTGTGCCTCAAGAAGTATCTTTATGTTTCAAAACTGCTAGTCATGGCACGTAATGAACCTTATTTTCACTTGTCTATTTTGAAGATTTTTACACAAAGACTCTCTCGAAACAGTCAATTAAAATAACTCCCAATTGACAAAAACCTACGTCATAAGTAGAGTTTCCCTACTTTGCATAAAATGAAACAAATAAAGAAACTATTTTTTTAAAAAAAAAATTAAAATAAAACATTATTAATATACTATAATATATATTTTATTAATATAATAATTATATATTATATATATAATATATATAAATATATATAAGAATATATATAGTAATATTATATATATATATATCTATATATATTACTATAATATAATATAATATATTTGTTGTATATAGTAAAATAATATTTTATATTTATACTGGAATTAGTATATATAAATTTATATATAGTATATATACTTATATATATAGTATATATATATATAGAATATATATACTACTATATAGAGGAGCAGACAGAGAGACAAAGAGAGCAGAGAGAGAGAGAATTATACTAAAACAATTTACTTATTGAGACCGGATTGCCAAGGTGTAAGAAGCGAAGGAAAAAAGTCCCAGATTGGGGACTCAATGCGGGCAACGCTAATTGAGACGTAAAATTTTAAGTCTGTGATTAGAGGTAGTTTTTGAATCACCGTCAATCGTCTATGTTAACTTAACTGCAAAGGAGAAGCCATCCTCCCTATGATGAACTGTGTTGTCAAGATAGTAGAATCTATTGGTTCTTTCGGTGAAATGGCTGGTTTGAAAACTACGGATGAATATTAACAGAGAATGAAAGGAAAAATCAAGGGAAGAAGAAAGATCGTATTCACGACAAGACATCAAATTAATAAAATTGAGTGTCATCATTCTACATCTTGAAATCTCTATTTACAAGTATTTATTTTTAATGGGATGAGCCTAGAGACTAGGCAACTTAACAGTTAATCTTTACTAGGAGTAATTCCAGGTTGCTTACGAAAAAGATGTAATTAGTGACGTTCGGTGATGAGTTCAACGAATTGGAAACAACCAGTTTAATAAATCAGTGTCTCTTGTGCTAGAACCAAGTTGGAGTAGTGTTTAAACTAGCTAGTGTGGAATATTGAAGTATCCTTTTCGGGATTTATAATGGTATTAAGTTTGGCATTTTAGAAATGGTTAGTAAGTAACCGTCCATTTTCTTTGATTACAATTGTTCCGGTATTTACTCATTTTTTCTCAAATTATGACTTTCTTATTGTTGATTATTATAATTTACTTACAGGTCGAAGATAACAGCGTTTATGTGCTTATTTTGCGTTAATTCTCGTTTGCTAAATATTTTCTTAGGTCTCACGAACACATTTACCATTGAATTAAGTGAAGTGAGGCTTACAATTATAAGGATGTGCAATTTTATAGGAATAATAATTGAACATTTTAATTTATAATAATGTCTAGGCTAGATATAATTAGGGACGTATTTAATATATCTATTATAGGGTTATTTATAAGGTTAATTAAGTAAATGTGTTGTAAGTAATAATTTTTGTGAAATATATATTAAGAAATCTATTCTTGTTTTTCTATTTCTTGTTTATGTTTAATTAATATATTCGTGGTTCCTCTATTTCTTAGAGTATTTACGAATTAACAGATTTATAAAGGAAACGTCAGATGAATTACATACTATTATATTTATATATATATTATATTATTTATATATATTATATATTATTTATTATATAGATATCATATATATATATTATATATATATATATTATAGTATATATATAATATAATTTTTTTTTTTTTTTTTTTTTTTTTTATTTTTTTTTTTTTTTTTTTTTTACATTTACCATCAATCAGTCGGCGAAGCCCTTTTTCAAGGAGGGGCGAAATAAAAAGGAAAACAACCCAATCCTCCAGCATAGGAAAATCTCGCAGCGGGAGCGCAACGTGGCGTTATAGAGGAAGTATTAAACTATATTTTGGATAAAAGCAGAAAGAAGGCAGGAGTTCCACAGAAACAGGTAGTGGAAAGAAAGAGACCAGCAACGAACAAGTCTGGTGTTCAGTACTCACCGCAAAATTCATGCAGAGAGCTGGCACCCTTGTATGCCGAGGCGACGCATATGGAGGTGGAATTGAGGCAACTCCCTAGATCTACCGCGTTGTAGTACCTATAGAAAATGAGTAGTGCGCAGTCACGTCGCAGAGACTAGAGGCGTCAAGAGAAGTTGAACTAGGGACAGTTTATTAGTCTCTTAGCTTTTAGACTCAACCCTATCCTAGGGTGGAGCCGGAGCCACCCCAAATGTGAGAATAGCTTCCGTACAAGGGCGAATAAGGCCCTTATATAACGGAGAGCATGTGTCAGTCAGGAAAAATTCCCGAAAACCTGAACAGGAACTCGCAAAGTTTCTTTTATGGCCACTTACAATCATTGAAATGAGGTTTCCAGACATTTATTGTTTATGTTAAGACCCAAGAATGTTATTATTAGAGAACGTTAATAGCTTCGAGAAATAGGAATTGGAGTGTATTTGAGAGGAGACGTGAGAAAGTGGTTTAAAAGATGAACTTTTACAATCGCTGACCCAACCCCGGAGAATCCATCGATCGACAAGGATAGTAATCGGAAAGCTAGAAACGAGACGGCAACTAGAAGACAAGTAAAAAAAAAAAAAAAAAAAAAAATTGAGGAGCAGATTTGACGTGGAGTAGAAGAGGGAGGTTGATTCGCATAAGATGTACACGTTGCATACAGCTGAGGAGATCATGATGAAAAGTTAGACATAAATTGGAGATAGACGGAACTATGCCGAAAACACATTAACAGAAAGGAGGAAGAGTCGGCTCCATCAACGGTGCTATATAGAGCCGATCGGAGAGTAAAACTAGACAGAGTAAGCAAGAGAAGAGGTAAACCCAAAGGAATGGGGCTAGAGAGCATGACGCGGCCAACCAGGTCAAAAGCTATTGATATGTCGAGCGCCACCACGCCAAGAATCCCATGTCCTAAGGGCAGAAGACATAAATTTTGATAGGAAAGTATGTCACCAAGTTTACCTCGGATCGAAAAGCCATATGTATATCTGATAAGAAGGAATGAGATCACATACAGGAAATGAAGTTAGAGAGTTCAAAGATTTTAGATAGGATACAAGTGAGAGTTATAGGCCGATAGTTAGAAGGATCAGAAAGGCTACTTTTTTCGGGATCGGTTGGACATGTGACCGCTTCCAGCACTGACTGGAAAAGTATTTTAGTATTAAGACTAGGAGTAGAGTTGAACGAGGACCGGCGAGCTCAGAAGCACACTCCACTCAAACCGGGAGGTACCATCCGGGCCACCCTCCTTCCTGACGTTCATAGATTCAAAATTCAGCACACGATCAGGTGTAATCACAGGTAAAGACAGGAAACGAAGGGAGAGAAGGAGTAAGGGAAGGGATCCAGAATCGTCAGGTAGAATCTGATGAAAAAAGAGGCGAAGAATTGGCCTTATTACGAAGGAGAGTTATCAACAGACCGTCAAGCGAAAGGAGAAAGCAGATTTTACAAAAGTTGGTAGATGTTTTGCAAGGACAGAAATTTTATCTGCTTAGGAAACCAACAGTTGTCGCACCTTCTTTTAGTGATAATGCGCTTAGCCTGTCGAAATAGTTATCCCTGCAATATCAGCAGAATGAAAATTGTAAGAAGTGATAGAAGAGAAACGAGGTTTTCCATGCCGAACGCAATGTCTCTCTCACTCGACATAGCGCGAGAACAAGCCCTCATCTGAACATGTTTTGGGAGAATAAAGATTTAGTTGACGATGGAATGAACCTGCTCATCCCTCGAGTGATTACGACCACCCTCCCCACGGTGACCGAGCATCCCCGGAGTCAAAGCGTATTCTTCCAGATGTAGCCAATAAACAACGCAATCCCCCCAATTAGCCCGATTAAGTGCCAGAAAGTACGTTTGCTGTGGAGCGCTGTGAGAAATAGTGTTATAATTAAGAGCTACAAGATTGTTGGGTCAGAGTTAACCAATATGAGGAGAAATGCTTATTTAACAGAAAGGATAGTGGTGAAACATTACGTTCAAGCGTATCAAGACATGGTTGGACGTCTGGATTATGTGTGGGATTCCTTAATTAAAACTGTTTCTTATTTCCGATCGTGAGATACTGAATGTTTTGGCTCCTCCCCCTGCTCAGTGTAGAGGAGACCAACCAATCAGTTGTTGTACGTTGAATCCCATAATAGAGGATGTCAGATTGGATGGAAGAAGTAACAGTCTCATGAGAGTAGTAAGATAGTCAAAAAAATTTGAAAATCTTTCCATTAGGGAAGGCCGTAGCAGAAACACAAGATAATGATGGTAGTAGGGAGAAAATTTTTAGCCACAGAACATCGAATTAGGAGATTCAGATTCTCGAGGACGTGTTAAGGCGAGTGTTATAGTTTATATAGGCACAGACACCAACATTTAGACGGAAATTATAGGAAAAGTTATAGTTAGAATATATTAAGTTTACTTTTAGAAAAGATCCCTGCCAGCTGCAGTCTAGGACAAATTAATAAATGTTAGGTAGAGTTAGAGAGGTGATATTCCCAGATTCGTATTAAGAACGCAGGCGCGACTTAGCAATCAATAGAAAACCCCGCTTGGCCAACCACATCTTTATACGACTTCATTCTTATTCGCCGCTCGCAAAACACGCACACAAGCTTTACCATAGGTTTAAAATATTTACAGTTTACTCAATCCACACACTCACAACACACACCCCACACCCAAAACACAACACAAGCGATCGTATACTAACATTATAACTAAAACTAATGTTAGAAAAAAATAAATAAAGTATACCCAAGGTGATGGTAAATGGAATATTTAGTGAAACCAAATTTAAACTTACGTTTCAATGTCAATTATAATATATATATATATATATATATATATATTATATTATATAATATATATATATAATATATATATATATTATATATATAGTATAATAATATATACTATTATATATATTATATATAATAATATATATATAGTATATTAATATATTATATATATATAATAATATATATATTAATATATATATATTATATATATATATATAATAATATATATATATATATATATATTTAATATATATATAGATATAATATATAAATAATATATAATCATATATTATTATATATATCATATATTATAGTATATCATAATATTATATATATACTATATATAATATATATATATATTCTTGCAAAGGTGGACCCTGATTCTTAATATGAACACCTCTCTGACTTAAAACAAAGAATGTAATGATTTAAAACATGAAATGGATATTAGGAGAGACAAGCTTTCGTATAATATAGAACCTTTTTCGAGCGGCAAATCAAGCCAATTGGAGAGCAAACATCATCTTTTATATTTTGGGATGTACAGCTTTAGTCGGTTCAGGTTGCGTCCAGCCAGCAGATTTTGGAGAATGCGTAGATATTTCATGACACAGCATTTTGAACATTGAGCAATCCTCACTCTTCCAAGGCAGCGGTTGTATTGAGGAAATTGTAAAAGGACACAAAAGGCTTCCGTGATTTTTATTTTGGTTGCATCTTGAATATTTCTAATGTTTATCAATTGTTGAGTTGTATTTTGTGGTTTAGATGGAATTGTGTTTAGAATTTCTTTGTAGTAGTTTTCGGTGCTGTTTTATTCACAATGTTTCCGGAGGTCATGTTTGTGTTGTTTTCTCAGGTGTAAGCTATGGTTTCGCCCGTTTAATAGGACTATTGCAAGTGTGTGCAGGGAAATTTATATATAAACAAGGAGATTAGTTGGATTTGATTTGGGATTAAGAATTTCTATTTAAATATGTTAGATGGATGAGTCGTATGTGTTGAGGTAAATGTTTTTTATGTAGATGTTTGTAATGTTAGATATGGGAGTATCGTTTTTTGTTGTATGTTTCTTGTGTTGGTGTTTAATTTGTGGTATTTTTTCTTGCTTTTTTATAGGTGTTGTTTATAATGTTTCTAATTATTTTAGATTTTAAAAATGGTTTTTTATCAATTGTGTTTCTGTATGTAGGAATGCAGGGGAGCAGATTTTAAAGCGAGGTATAAGGATGAAAGACGGTAACTATTGTTTGTTTGTGTGAGCGAAATACCATGTAGTAGGAAGATGTGAAGTGGATTTCTGTAAACAGTGACAAGTAGTTATGTGTAGTTTGGTCTAAATTATGAGAGTGATCTAGGAAAGAAATAGTTGTTTGTTGGAGGTTTCCATGTGAATGTATGTCAGTATGTAAGGTGTTAATGTAATTTAGGATGTGTGTGGGGTTGGTGTATGTTCTTGCTCACGGAAATATATGCACGAGATCTAACACATTTTACCCAAACATTCTTACACTATGCCATTAACATATATTTAATTAAGAAGTTTCTTAACCCCCTAAATCAAATTCCAGAATAATACTCTTGTTATATAAAAAATACTGTGCAACATTGCAATGTCATTTTACGAAACCATAGACTTTACACGGAGAAAAAAACAACACAAACATGACCTCGAAAAACACACAAAACTCAGCCTAACAATATCACCGTATTACAACAAACACAATAAACTCTACAATCATGACAAACATTAGAAGATAAGATACCAAAAGTAAAATCCGGAGCCTTTGCACCTTTACAATTTCCCCAATTATAAACGCTGTCCTGGAGAGTGCAGGATTGACTCAATTCAAAATGAGTTTCATGAAACTATCTCACTCTACAAAAGTCTGTGACTGGACCACAACCGACTAATAGCTGTCTTACTCCCAAAAATATAAAAAGAGATTTTGTCATTGTTATCCGACTCGAAAAAGGTCTCTATATTACGAAAGCTTGTCTATTTTATTTTTTAATGTTTATTTAATAATTAAGAGGTGTGTTTTTAAATATATCGGTCGTAATAATCCTTATAAGCTAAGCATCAGGATACTTTCAGAATAAATATAATATAAGCGATAAATATCTTGTATTCCCTACTATATATATATTTATATATATATAATATATATTATATATATATAATAATAATACTATATATTATTATATATATTCCTATTAATATATTATATATATTTTATAATATACTAAGATATGAGTGCCTCCAGTGTTTTCGTTTATGGTTCACGAGCCGGCCAGATATAGTATATATATATAGATATACTATATATATATAATATATAATATATATTATATATATATATATATATTATATATATATTATATATATTAATATTAAATATATAAATATATACATATATAGTATACTTATACTACGAAAATTGTAAATTTATAATGCTGAAATATTTAAAATAACTAAATAAAAATTAAAAAATATATAAGAAAGACATTGAGTTTATGTAAAAAATAAAAAAGTAAGAAAGTAAAAAGTAAATTTAATTTTAATATAATTTCAATCCTTTGATTATTGACCTTAATGACTTTAATGTTCTTAAATCTTTAGATCTTGAAATACACTCAGTTATAGCAAAGAAAAATAATATAATTATAAGAATTGCTATTAAATTTAAATTTAGATAGAAAGACTTTAAATTTTTTCTGGCATTCTTTAAATTGTATTGTGTGTGTTGTTTTATTTTTCCTTATTATTATTCTTTTTCACCAACTTTTTAATTTAGACTATATTTACACCTCGCAGTAATGTTTTTAAAGTATATATTATAAGTGACAGTAATTTATAAGTTTGCATAATGAGTCAAATTACACAAATATAAGAAGTGACACACACAAAATATTTTGCATGTTCTTAATTACAAAGACTTTTACTATATTGAAAATCTGATTTTATATATCTCTCATCAAAAGGACTATTTTCCGCTTCTTTTATATTATATTGCTATAATTTATCGAAATACAAATATGAGATACTTGTATATTGAAAAAATTTGAAATTTAATTATAGAATCTGGGAGAATTGTATAGTTGCTCAGCATTCAAATTGAAGACTAATTAATGTGATAATTTAACGTGTTTAGGGCAACATTAGAAACAATTCAGATCAGGAAATTGCTCATAATAAAAACGCTATAAATTTCTATAATCACCGAAGCCGTACCACTCCCAACAAACATGAAGGTTATCGAAAAAATCCTCTGTAATTTAACCAACATTATGTATGACAACGCACTCACACTTTATGATGTTAAGTCACAAACATCGATGAGGAATATGTCAATCCATATTTTCCAGCTGACTCAGGAATAACAACTAAAATTCGCACTGTTATAATATTAATTGACATTAAAAATTTAAAACAGTTTCCATTTTCTGTATTCAGATCAGGCTAGAATTTCATGTTTCAGTCAATTTCAAATTCTTCGGATCAAAATCTCTTCCTTTGCAAAATTACTTTTACAAGTACAATGTAGGATTATTCATATGCATATAACGGTCTTCTTCATATATATATATTTTTATAATATATATATATAATACTTATTATATATATAATAATATATATATATATATATATTATATATATATATATTATATATATATATAGATATTTATTATATATATATTATATATATAATATATATAATAGATATATTATATATATATATATACTACGTATATAGTATTATATATATATATATTATATATATA
The DNA here is from genome assembly GCA_015478945.1 of Trachelipus rathkii. Lineage (NCBI taxonomy): Eukaryota > Metazoa > Arthropoda > Malacostraca > Isopoda > Trachelipodidae > Trachelipus > Trachelipus rathkii. Next base: position 48,452 of record JABUQX010018659.1, read on the forward strand.
TATATACTTATATTAATATATATATATATATGATTATATATATTAATATATATAAATATATATATATATTATAATATATTATATATTATAATATACATATATATATATTATATAATATATAGTATATTATATATTTATTATAATCTATTATATATATTAATATATATATATTATAATATATATATAAAATGGATATTTATAATATATAATATATAATTTTATATATAGTAATATATATCAGAAATATTATCAGTATATAATACTATAATAACATTAACCTTATGGAATATTATACTAGGTGATATGATATAATTATTAATGCTATTATATTATATATTGATATATATAATAAAATTACGAATTATAATATATATATATATATAATATATTATATATGTATATATATTCTATTATATATATACAAAATAGCATTTAAGCTTCCAAAACCTTATCGTACCCTTGCCGTGATAGGATGAAAAGTTGCGATAAAGGAAGAATGACAAGCCTTAAGTTATGATAAGATTACTGTAAGCTTTGCTAGTTGACACCGGAACAGGTGGTTTGTAAGCTTACTCTGTAAGGTTGCTTTAACCGTGCTTCGATTTTGTTAAATTTGTTAAAAACTTATAACAACAATTAGTTGTTGCAGTCGTGTGCCGTGACATATTCTTGCGTATAAGAGAAATGGCAGGCGCTATATTAGGTTGCAATTTAACTTAGTTCTATATTGGAAATATCTTGTAATATATCTCTCTT
>JABUQX010018660.1:7500-22500 GCA_015478945.1 Trachelipus rathkii
AAGTGCGCTAACCTCCTTGGTTCACCTACTGACAAATCTTTCACCTCTTAGCAACTTCTGTAAATCTGCCTTTTCCTCCTCTTATTCGATCTGATCATTTTGTTTGCTCAATTCGTCCAATGAAAGCCTAATCTTTTCGGCGGCCCGCTCAACTATATTCTTATTGTTTAATACTAGCACTTCCTATGCTGGAAGCTCTCACATGTCCAACTTATTCGAAAAAAGGAACCATCTCTGATCCTTCTAACTATCGCCTGTAACTCTCACTTGTATTCTATCTAAGATCTTGATAACCTTCTCAACTCACTTTTAATGATATAAATGGAAATCATGTCCGATCGCCCAGTAAGCGGCTTTCGTTTCACGAGTCCTACTGCGATATACATTCCTATCTAATCGGATTTATGGTTTTTCGCTCTAGGAAACTATGTGGAGACTTGCGTGGTGGCGCTTGACATATCCAAGCATTTGACCGAGTATGGCAGGCGTCACTGCTCTCCAAGCTCCCCTTCCTTTGGTTTTCTCTTCTCTTTTTGCTTACTTATGTCCTAGCTTTCTTTCAATTCGCTCATATCGCTGTTGTTGATGGGGCGATTCTTCTTCTTTTCTGTCAGTAGTGTGTCCTCAGGGTTCTGTCTTTCTCCTACTTTATTCCTATTTTTTCATTAATGATCTTCTCATGCACCTTACTCTATCCAGCTCGTATTCCGATGACTCCGAGCCCTTCATTCTTTTTAACTCATATCAATTCTACTCTCTTCTTTTTACTTCTAGAATTGGCCTCTCGTCTTAATCTTTCCGATTCTATTCTCGCTGATGGATAGAAATAACTTTGTGAAATTTAATTCTTTAAAAACCACCTCAACTTCTCGAAATGCTCCTTCTCTACAAGTACCTTCTAACATTTTCTATGCTCTTTCGACGGTTGTGTCGTCTCTCCTGTTTGACAATATAAAATCCTTGTGCTTAAACTATGAAAAAGAAATGTCTTGGAAACCTCGCATCACATCGGTTGCTAAGGGCGGCCTTAAAGAACTGGAAGTTCTGTTTAGAATCTGTGAGACTTTCCTCCTTTCCTCAGTTGCTCTCCTATGCAAGGGTCTCACGCCGTGGTATGAGTACTGCTCTCATTCTTGGAGGGGGGCTCTGGTTTCACTCGGCTTTTGGACAGGGTCGAGTCAACGGCAAAATGGCTTATAAACTGTTCTGTACTTTCCAGTTCACTTTGACCCTCTATCTTTGCGAGCGCGATGTTGGTGCTATCTTTATTCCTATATGGTACTGCAGGCGGCAACGTGCCTAGAGGGAATTATCACTCGGTACCACCACCTTTACGACTCCTTCGTAAGCACAGGGTGCTTTAAGCTGAGCACCGATGTTTGTGTTGACATTGGTATCCATTCGCTAGTTGCTGTGGTGCATCCTCTTTCCCACCACCTCTGTCTTGTGGAATTCTCTTCATCTTCTGTATTTCCTACAGATTTATCTCCCTCACTTTAAGCTGCGTAATGTGCTTCATTATGCGTAGATTTGCGCGCCAGAAGGTGAACTTATTGTAGCAGTACTACCCCCCTGCCTTGAATAGGGACTCTGCCGTGAAGGTGGTGGGTGACAACCTCGTAAAAAAAACATCCTTCAATGGGCAGATGATGTGGCAAATGAAGGAATCTCCTATCCCCCATCCAAAACTCCATTCAGATTATCCCATGAATTTGGTGACTCACTCTCAACATTACCCTCAGATGATTCATATGTCGCAACCTACAAAATATTTTGACTTTTCAAATCTTAAATTTAACCCTTTAGACTATCTAGTACTCACACATCCAATAAAATTACATAGCTCTCTACCAACAATTCACGTCATCAGAATTACAAATCTCCATCCTCCTCTTCATTCCTTTCCACAGACACAAACACTCTTTCACACCACTCATCATTTTCACCGTTTCCTTTCATTCTTTGTTTCTAAGTCACAGCGAGCAAATCAATTTTGCCTCTTTGCTAAATACTCCATCACACCTCTCTTCCTCAATCTCTCAACATTTATTCCCTTGACATTCCATGTACCCATACGATTCATACAATTTCGCCGAAGGATAGAAGGACGCTACTGCGATCACGACCTTCTCCGAGGTAATGCATTAGCCTTCTTGGCAAAACGATAAGTGGTAGTACAGGCGCCAACCTATCTACCTACCGCCTTAGTCGCCTTCTATCGACAGCGCAGGAACTACGATGTGGGCTAACTTTTTCTCCTACACATATACACCATATGGATATAAGGGATAGGGATGTCCGTAAGATGTTGTCTAAAAGAGGGGTGTAGATATAAGTATGTGTATATGATATGTTGTTTGGAGGTTAGTGTGGATATGAACGCATAAAAGAAAGGCGAACCATTAGGCGCTGGAATGTCATACATACCATTAAGCAAACCATGGGTGTATATAATTTATATATATATAAATTATAATATATATATATCTATATATATTATATATATATATATTTATATATATATATATATTATAATATTAATATAATTATATTATATATATAATATTATATATATATATAAATTGATATTGTTTAAAATTATTTTTATTATTATATTATTTTATTATTATTATTATTATTATTATTATTTATTATTATTTATTATTATTATTGAGTTTTTAATTTATTAAATTTCTACGGGAAATGATTATATCTCATTAGCCAAATAATGGCGAAATTTGCCGGATGACGAGACGATTGAAAAAAAATATGCCGATTTTTGCCGATGACGATGATGATTAATGGTCCCATCATAATATATATATATATATATATAATATATATTATATATAATATATATATATATATACTATATATCTAATATCTAATATTATATATATATATATATATATATATTATATTCTTACTTCTTAGCAGTGATGCACTGGAAATCCGGCTCTCTGGTCGGAGTTTTGTGTAGCCTAGATTAATAATTATTTTTAGTGGATAAAGTATAGATAATTTTATTAACTTTCAGGAAAGGAGGCAAAGATAATAAAAATTAATTTTAGATATAACATTCATTTTCTGATAAAAAAAATTGAAAAAAAAAATACAAAAATGCTTTACAAATTAAATATATTTTTCATGGGACTAGAATAACGAGAAGAAACTTGAAGAAAGTGATGAAACTAAAATTTCCCTCGTAATTTAATCAGAAAAAAATGTTAGAAAATGAAAGCTCTTGAAAACTCTATATATAGCTATATATCTATATATATAATATATATCTCTATTATATAATATATCTAATTAATATATCTATATAAGTATATATATATATATTATATATATATATATATATATATATATAATATTATATATATTATATATATCAAGGGCGACAGGTCTTGCAACCCAGCCCTTTACTTTTTTGCTTGAACAACTCCTGAACCATGCTGCAGCATTGGAAGCTTATGCTCCTAGAAACACGATCTTCTGGAGAGTTCTGAGAAAAACAGGTTTCGAAGGCCAAATGGAAGAAGATCCAAGTTCCACTGTAAAGGGGCCAACATACCGTGCTCTTATAACTCAAGGAGTATAGCATCCGAAAACCACTGCACGAGAAATAGTTTTTCTGGAGTGCACTAGAAATCAGAATGAGGATGATGCCTGGTCTAAACTAACAGGGCGAAGCCCTACCTTTTATATAATTATATATATAATATATTATAATATATATATATATATATTATATATATTATAATATATATATATATTATTCTATATATATATATATATAATATATATATTATTATATAATTATATATATCTATATAAATCGAGCAATGCATTTATTTTCTGTACTGAAACAATTTGTAAGATTATATTCAGTCTTATCGGCATATCTCATCAGGATTATATATATTATATACTTAAAATATATATATATATAATATTATTATATATTATATAATATTATATAATATATATATATATATATATATAATAGTAATATATATATATATATATATATATATATAATATATTGTGTGTGTGTTGTGCTGCGTTCTCGCGCTTTTTGTAGAGGTTGATCTTGCTAGTCACGCCTCAACCTGAATGTTTGCAATGGCACAGACTACATAACACCATATACATACTACATTATCATACATTAACTCCACTTCTATAGAATAAGAAACTTCTTTATTTAGAAAATCCTAATTTTATTTATTTTCCCAGTGTCCTTTTCATATTTCTTCTTCATAAAATATTGACTTATATATATATATATATATAATATTTATATTATATATATATTATATATATATATAATATATTATATATATATATATATATATATATATATAATATATATTAATTTATATATATTATAATAGTATATAAATTTAGTTCATGCAATTAAGCAATAATAAGAGGTTCAACAGCTTGCTATGAGTAATGTGTTGTTAATTTTTAAGTTTTTTAATTTAAATTTAATTTATAATTAATCATAGGATTTTGGTATCGGTATTGGTCGAGTACCGGTAATTTTTTTACCGATACAGTACCGATAGCGATACTGGACTTTATCCCTAATATATATATATATATATATATATATATATATAGTATATATATATAAATTATATATAATATATATTATATCTATATATATATATATATTATATATATATATATATATATATATATAATATATATATATATATATATATATTATACGGGGTGAGTTAGTTATGCGAATTCTTATTTACGGATAGTTGATTGGTGAAGCGTCTTGAAGCGTGTTTTAGAGTCAAGACGAATCCTGTTTGCTTTTCCTGTCAGTTATTTATCTGTATTTGTGTCAACAAAGTTTCGTATAATAAGGTTTGAGATCAGAGGGGGCAATTAAATGACAAAACTTGATTGGAGGTGTTCACAAATTATTGAATCTACGCAACATGTTTATGCGGGGGAAGGGGGGGGGTGCTACTCCAGAGATAAATACTGCTTTGAGGTAGTTGACGAGTTTCTATGGAATTGGAGATCTGAATGTTGACGAGAGATAGTCGGGCGACCACATACTGCGACTGATTGAGAATCTGTGTTTGCAGAACTTATTCCCACAGAGATTGCAGTTCATCATAATTATATGATTTTTATTAAATATGTAGATCAAAACAAGCTTTCGGCTCGATGGGTGCCAAAAAGCGTTGCGAGAATATCTGGTTTTTCACGGAACTAATTTTTCCTCGAGTCTTTTAACTAAAATTGACACTGATGATTAAGATTTCATGCAGCGAGTTGTCCCGGGGTTTCAAACTGGATACATCAGTTGGATCCAAAGGGCTAAACCACTTCAATGGCTTTCAAGTGTCTTTTTCTAGTACTATCAAATTCAAGGCAGAAAGTTTTGGATTGTCAGTGGGGTTATCTTAATTGATATTCTTGAGTGACATCGGACGATCACTGAAATCATTTTAATTGAGTATTGAGAAAATTGAAGACTGCATTGGTGAGTAAAAGTTACATCGAAGTAGTCCATCACGACTGCTCGGGCGCACTCTGCTTTTGGATAGTACCATTTTGCGGGAATATCAATGAGAAACTATACCCATCCAGGTCCTTACCTCCCATTTTAACTTCTTTTTTGCTACCCAAACTTTAAAAGTATTTGAGAGCAACAAGATATCAGTCGATAGATGGAGCCAAAATTGCTGTTTGATTGTAGTTCATTTGGAAGACCGCAGAATTCTTCAGGGACGGACTAGGAAGATGCAAACACCATCCTCAGAAGTATCTTGACTTTGAGCAGTAGCATAGTATAAATATATAAACCAAGGCAGCAGTGTTTCTCAACCTTTCGACTATCGCGGAACACCTAATACAATCCTTCGTAACTCTGCCAATATTAAAAGTAAACAAAAAATATTTTAAAACCAAAATTTCTCTGTTTGAATATAATGCATTCTTCATGTCAATGACTGTAACTCGTAAATAAATAAAATTAGGAAATCAACATAATAAATTTAATGCCTTCCTTGTTCTTGCTTCATTTAAGCAATTATATCAATATTTTGCTGCAAAGGTTATATATACCTAGAAGAAATGGTGGACCTTCGAACCGGTCACATTTATTTACGCCCCCGGTACCGGCAGGTGTGTTGACCCTGCGGTTAAGAAATATTGACCTAGAAGATGGATTTTTGGGGAACTAATTTCATAACCTTTGCATATATATATATATATATATATATATATATAATATAATTATATATATATATATAATATATATAATAATTATATATAAAAAAATATATATTATATATATATATATATTACTATATAATTCGTTTCAATATGTTGGGTCTGAATCGTTCGATAACTTTATTATTTATTTCAACAGTTGCAATCTCATCTCAAAAACTGTGACTGAAATTTAAAGTATTTCCGTCCCCCCCCCCCCAAACGCCACATTTCGCCTTCCCTATCTTGTTTATATTATATACTATATTATATAATATATATATATATATATATATATTATTAATATATTATATATAATATATATATATATAATATATATATATATATATATATTTATATATATATATATATATAATATATATATATATAATAAATAATAATATATAATATATACATAATATATATTTAGTTAGAATTGGTTTTTAATACTTTTTACATAGTTTCCCCGCTACCGTTGTACAACGATAGAGTGGCTGAATCGCAAAGCAGAAGGGTAGGGTTCGACACCTCATCCAATTCCATTGTAATAATTACCTGGAACACCCCCCCCCCCCTGAATCGCAATTCTTGTGAGGTGTAAAGTTTTTAATTTTTTTTTATCTAAAATAAAAATTCATGAAAAAGTTGCAGAAGGAGAGGGGGGGGGGGAGTTAGAACCCAGCCTGTGTAAAACCCCTCTCAAACTTACTCCAAGTATATAAATAAACGGGATTGAGGTTTTTTTTTTTTTGGGGGGGGGGGGAGAGGGAGGGAGATTTTGAAAAAAAAAGTTTTGATACAAAATGAAAATTAATTATTGGACATTTGTTTTTGTTTTTTTTCTTTGCGATTTACTTCCTCTACTTCTTTGAAACGAAGAAAAACGAGACGTTGTCAGAGAGAATGAGTAACCTCTCAGCCACACACACTAACACCCATGTGCGCGCGCGCGCACACACACCTACACACACACACACACCTACACACACACACCTACACACACACCTACACACACACACACACCTACACACACACACACACACACACAAACGTGTATATTTGATCAGGGGGTAAGTTTTTTTTGATAGAAAAGTGGCTACAGTCAATATTTATTTTATTTTATTATTATTATTATTATTATTATTATTATTATTATTATTATTATTATTATTATTATTATTATTATTATTATTATACAGGTAATCACCACTCACGGGCAGAGCCCCTTTTCAAGGATTGGGCAGAATAATAATCGATAAATGTACTCCCAAAGACATTATGAGGTCAAATTTCAGATTGGGGTTATGACCACTTATCGCTGAAGGTCAAAAATTTCGCTAATTATTCTCAATGATCTGTAATCGGAAAATGAATTTTAGAATAACTTGATCAAAAATCAACAATTTTGATTTGTCATTTTTCTATCAAAGGAGCGAAGTATTTTGTGCTGGATCTGTCAGGTAGGAGTTGGCAGCGCGCTATAATTTTCTGCACCGCAATGGTGCGTGGACCAATCCTACCGTCAGGTTAGAGCGTTAGACGCTAAATCTACTTAATATCGGAAATACAATAATATTTTTGGGGTAGATTTTAAATTTATAGACAATATATGCACATAATAGGGTTGGCCGCGCACCGCACCGCACCAGGGTAAGCGCACCACGTACCGCACCGCAGCTGGTGAGTCGGCCAACCCTAGTACATAGTGTTTGCACAAAGGAACCATCCCATAACATTAAAATATGGGTTGGTTCCTTTTTTATATAACTCCATCCATATAAAGAATTCAGTAGAATTCTATTTTTTAATTTAAACTAAAATGTCCAATTAATTAACATATGTTAACAGTAGTAGTACATATTCACCGAGAAATGAATTTTTTTTTATTGAAACTTTTTTTCTTCACGAAGCAATTTATAAGATTATTGAGCTCGTAAACAGTTTTGTGTCGGCAATTCACTTGATGTAAGTATCGCTTTTGCAACCTCGTAAAAAACACATCTGTTGCTTGTGTGTGTTTGTTTGTATGTGTTTGTGTAATAAAGGAAATACGACACATTTTAACTGGTGTTCGATACATAAAATTGTGTATTGACGAGTATGTTTAATAGTGTGCTCTTCTTAAGAGTATGATTCAGTCATTGTGTTTTGGTTTTTAATTGTGATTGAGAGTGATCCCTCTGGACCCTCTTCTATAGCCCCCCCCCCCCCCATGCATCAGATTAAGGGTCCAGGTTAGAAGTGGGGGTTTGGGGATTCGAAGGTTTAATTTGATTAGTTTATTAGGGTTGTTAATGGAACGGATATTAATGCCATTTTTGCAATTTTTTTTTTTTTGGGGGGGGGGAACGCAATAGAAATTATATTTTTATTTATTTTTATTTTTTTGAGTAGAAGTTCCTTCAACTCTTATATATTTTTAAAAATATGAATTTAATTGTCGACAAACAATTTTTTTTAATATTAATTAATTCTTAAGTCCTAATTTAAATAATTTAACTCTAATAGAGATAAGCATGCCGATAATATATATACTATATACTATATTATATTATATATATATATATATATATATATTATATATATATATACTATATATAGATACTTATATATATATATATATATAGTATTATATATATATAATATTATATATATATATATATATAGTATATTTATTGTTTCCCACAAACCATTTATTTAATTTTTGTTTATTTTCTTGTATGATTTAAATTAAATTGCATTTAGTATATTATATATATATATATAATATATATATACTATATAACTATATATATATATATATATTATATATATATATATATATATATATATATATATAATATTAATATATATATATAATGTTTCTCGTACTCTAAATTTGAGCGCAAAGTGGTTCCTGAAGCCAAAAAGACTTTAGGTCAGTAACGGTATATGCTATATATATATATATTATATATATTACTATATATATCTAATATATTTAATATATTATATATTATATATATATTTATATTATATTATATATATATATATATATATATCCCGAGTTCTGGACTAGGGGACTCAGTCAGTTTAAACACGGTCAAATTGTCGAGTCTAACAATAAGTTAGACACAATAATTATTATTTTCTTTCGCTATTTACTTTTATAATAAATTTAACCTGCACAGAATAAACGAGAGGAATGACTTGTGCAACTAATGTTACTGGTGTAACCATCCTATTCTACTACAGATACGTGTGTGTGTGTGTGTGTGTGTGTGTGTGTGTGTGTGTGTGTTTTATGAAAGGACATCAAATAAATTAATTTGTTGCTAAGAATTTAAAAATGTAAAGATACAGAAAAGGCTCTAGCAGAAGAATATTTCATAAGTTAAGAAGCCACAGAATGACTATTAAAAAATCTGTTGTAATATTTCTCTGATAACCATAAGTTACTAGTAAGTCAATCAATAAAAAATGTTTTAAAATTAGTGTTGTTGAACAATTTTAGCTTGCATTTGAATAGAGTTTCCTCGAAAAGGTAAAGCACTAGGACAGTAAGGTCCTGGTCCGATCAATTCTATCTGTTCTCGTTTGTTCTTGCTTTAGAATTATTGTTGTTGAACAATTATAGCATACATTTGATTGGGGTTTCCTCTAAAAGGTGAAGAACTGCAAATAAAGAACAGTAAAGTCTTGGTCCAGTCAATTAAATATGTTCTTGTTTACCATGTTTTTACATGCAGGATTCAATCTTGAATACGGATTTAAACCTAAGCACATCAGGGATGAGCTTCTACTCTGATTACAAGCGTCTTCCCATAAGTTACATGTTATTATTATTAACATATTAAATTCAGCATTTGAATACTTTAGAGTAGAAGTTATGCATAACAGATGGGTCCTCTTCTGCATCATTTACTACATAATGCAATGCTATTTGCTCATGTCCTGGAATTCAAATAAAATATCAGTCCGACACTCAACTTATTAATTATTTCGCTAATTTTATAAATAAAATGAGTTGATAAACTTTTTTTATTGACATTGTAAAAAGATAGAGAAATTGTTAAAATAGCAGCCTTGGTGTTGGTTTTGATTTAAATGTACAAAATTACTGTATATTTATTGCATATAGTTATATATGTCATAAGAAGAATACTGCATAATGACAGTTTCGTTGGAGATAAATAAAATTATTATTATTATGATTATGATTATTATTATTATTAATAATAATAATATAATATAATATATATAAATAATATAAAATAATAATAATAATAATAATAATAATAATAATAATAATAATAATAATAATAATAATAATATTAATAATATTAATAATATTAATAATAATAATATAAATATTATATATAATATATATATAATTATATATATTAATATATATATATATCATATTAATATATATATATATATATATTTATATATATATATATAAATAATATCGTATATATATAATATATTATATATATATATATAATATATATTATTATATATATATATTATATTATATATATATATATATATAGTATAATATTATTTCTTATTATTATTATTATACTTATTTTATTATTATTATTATTCAAATAATTGAAATTTTCATTCGTATACTAAAACTATTTAATTTAAGCTATTAATTATTCATTATTTTATTATATTTATCATTATCATTATCCTATTATCATTATTTTTATTTATTATATAATATGATTATTTTTATTTATTATATTTTATTATTATTATTATATTATTATATTATTATTAATATATTATTATTATATTTATATTTTAGTAACAGCTTCATTCTGCATTTTTCGTATTTCCAATTTTTATTATATATAGTATATATATATTATATATATATATATTAATAATATATATATTATATATATGTATATTATATATATATATATATATAATAATATAATTATATATATATTATATATATAATATATAGTATATATATAATATATAAAATATATATATCGTAATCGGTTAAAATCATAAATATGTTGTTTTTATAACAAAACATACAGAACACTTAGACCGACACACACACACACACACACACACACACACACACACACACACACACACACAGACAATATGGTCACGAACATTATATTTTAGATCTAACCTATATGTTGTATCTGCCGTTAGTAAATAAATTATTATGGGAATAAAGAACCCATGTAATTTAACCGTAAAAAAAAGAGAGAAGGAAAAAAAACTGGTTTCCTGTCATTTATAAACCCGCCCCCCCCCGACCCCCCTGTGTTTGCGAACCCAGTTACATATAGAACACATTTACACATCATTGTTTTTGATTATATTGTTCGAACATATAACAATTGAGGATAAGTTGTTTTGGTTGTTTGAAAATCACTGTGCCTGAGTGTGTGTGTGTGTGTGTGTGTGTGTGTGTGTGTGTTTGTATGTATGTTTATAATATGAGTCCTAAAATCTAACAAGCTATTTTTATTTATGCAAAGTGATGTGCTACTTATACTAATGACCCTAAGGCCCAGAATGACGATACTCGCCTATAGGTGTATGTTTCGACATACTTGGTCCAATATAATATATATATATATTAAATATATTATAATATATTATATATATATATAATATAATTAATTATATATATTATATATATATATATATATAGTATATATTATATATATATATAATATATATTATTGTGTGTGTATGTGTGGAAATTGCTTCCATTTAATGATTTTCAATAATAAAATATTATAATGTTGAAAATTTAGATTTTTGCAATTTCCTTAAAATTGTTTATGGGCTTAAATAAACTTAATTGGAATGTTGAAGGAATAGATTTTAATTATTTTTCCAGCCCTCACAAGATCGGGGGGAGGGTGGCTTAGTGCCCCCCACAAATGATTCGTGTGCCTTGCATTCAATTTACCATTAAAAGTTAGTTATTTTCCTACGATTTAGAAGAAAAAACTGATTCCTTTAACGTAACAGTATATATATATATATAATATATATATATATTATATATATATTCATATATATATAATATATTATAATATTATATTTTATATATATATATATTATATATATATTATATATTATATAATATATAATATCTTATATTATATATATTCTATATCATAATATATCTATATATTTATATATTTATATAGCCTTTTTATGATTCGTAGAGAAATTGATTTTTTTTTTTTTTTTTGTTTAAATAATTTTATTATATAATAAAATAAATTTGAGTGTTGATGAGCAGGATAAAAAAATTTAAACAAAAAAATAGGTAATTATTTAATAATATCGTACTTTATTTAAAAATCTTACGTTTGGCAGCGCCCTAGACAAGCGACGTTTGGGAGATCTTTTGATTATCAGAAATCGTCCCCTTAAAATAGAAATAGTTTTACGGCAAAGTGGATTCATATAGGTTAGGTTCGAAATTTACTGCAACGTCGATCAATATAGGTTAGGTTGCATTTTTTACTGCCTCTTATCAGGTATGATATATGGTTTTTGTTGGGTATATCACATATCTACAATTATGAAACATATAACCAATACGAAACGTATTTTCGACAACATTACTTTTTTTACATTAACTTAATTCTTTCACTCGGTAGCACTAAAAGCCGTTTCTTTCTCATGCAAAATCAGTGTTTTGATTTATTTTATTCAATGAATTTTTAATTGTTTCATATTTCGTATCTTTCTCGTTCACATCTTAATTAATTCTTAGTATACTAATCTATGAAAAAAAAAACAACTGTATTCTGCACATGAAACTGAGGAAGGTCATATATATTATATATATTATATATATATATATAATATATTATATTATATTATATATATATGTATATATATATATATATATAATATATATATATATATATATATATATATAATATATATATAATTTGATTGGTATAATATTGGTTGCATATCAATTCATCAATTTCATCATTTGAAGTGGAAAGGTCTACGCTGATGTTGGAGTCCCACCAACCCCCACCCCATCCACCCACCCCCTAACTTCATCAATTCTTCCTGAGTCTGTTCAACTATTTCTTGTTGTCTGAGACGAGTAGAAGCTAAGTTAACTTTCGAAGCTAAAGTAAAGAGTGACAACCACCCGCCGGTTATTCCATTCTATAATTTTTTTTTTTTTTTTAAATGGGATGGGTCAAGATATTGCCACTTTTGGTCTCTGATATATATATATATATTAATATATATATATATATAATATTATATATATATATATATAATATATATATATTATATATATATAATATATATATATATATATATATAATATATCACTATATTATATAAATTACCGAATAATATTAATATATTATATATAATATATATTATATATATATATTTATATATAATATATATATATTAATATATATATATATATTCATATATATATTATTATAATATAACTATATATATTATATAATATATATATATATAATATATATATCTATATATAAGTATATACTGTATAAATTATAATATATATATATATAATTATATATATATATGATATTATATATATATATATAATATAATATATATATATATATCATATATAATATATATACGTTATATATATGATATATATATATAATATAATATATATATATTATATATTATATTCTATATATATATATATAAATATATATATATATACATATATATAATATATATATCGTATATATATATATATATATATATATATATATATTTATATTATATATAATATTATATATATATATATCTATTATATATAGTTATATGATATTATGATCCTCCGAATTAGTGAGGAAATCTCTCTAATTGTCAGATCATTTTATTTTCTTGTTAATTACTAAAACAATTTTTTTACCACTCACGGGTCGGCGTGTAATTAATAAGGTTATATATATATAATATATATATATATATATATATATATATATATATATATATATATATATATATAATATATATTATATATATATATATACTATATATATATTATTTATATATATATAATATATATTATATATATATATATTATTATATATAATTAATATATATATATTATATATATAATCTATATAATATTTATATATATAATATATATATATTATATATATATATATATATATATATAACTATATATATATATTATAGCCTCGATCATTTTCTTCTTGTCTAAATTTTTATGAAATAATTTTGATTTATGTGGGCCAGTGTCAGGGTTAGAATGCCGAATGGCACCTTACTTAGTGCATGTGCTTTCGCTCAGTTCTGTACTACGGTTCTCCCTTATGACATTCTTTGATATTATATATATTATATATCTTATATATATATATATATATATAATATATATATATTATATTATATATATATATTATATATATATATATATATAATATAATATATAAACTATATATTATATAATATATTATATATTATATATATATATATATATGGGTTAATTTGTCAATATATTTAGCAGTTATTATTATTATTATTAGTAGTAGTCAGTTGTATTAGTATTTTTACCCAATGTGTCTTGCCCAAAGCTTAAGCAAGTCTAAGAGTAACCCCAATGAACCCCTTGGGTATGGGCACTATTGGGTATATTATTACCACTAAACCTTGGCCTATCGGCTTTTGATGGGCGATGAATGAGTTATCACGACGACGTCCCTGGAATTTCAAATATCT
>JABUQX010018660.1:30000-32500 GCA_015478945.1 Trachelipus rathkii
TTACTAATACAGATATGAAATTTTGTTTAAATGGTGAACCACGGTGGTGAACTCTCAACAATATAATATTGTACTCATTCATTTATCTCTGCCTTATTTATTTCAATTTTTTTATTACTTTAACATTAATTTCATATAATACTTTTTGTATAAAATTCCTATCATTATTTTAAGCCTTGAAAATGGGAAGAACAATTCTTATCCGAAGCTAGTCGACTAATAAAAATTAAAATGTCCAAATTGTTATTGGCTATACTATCTTTTATATATTATATATAATATATATTATATATATATATATATATATATATATATATTAATATATATATTAATATATATATATATATATATATTATTATTATTATTATTATTATTATTATTATTATTATTATTATTATTATTATTATTATTATTATTATTATTATTATTATTATTATATTATATTATTATTATTATTATTTATTATTATTATTATATTATTATTAGTATTATATTATTATTATTATTATTATTATTAAGTTATTTATTATTATTATTATTATTATTATTATATTATTATTATATTATTATTTTATTATTTATTATTATATTTATTATTATTATTATATTTATTATATTATTATTATTAATTATTATTATTATTATTAATTTATTATTATTATTATTTTATTATTAGTTATATTAATTATATTATTATTATTATTATTATAATTAGTATTATTTTAGTATTTTGTTTGAAATTGTTTACTCTTATTTGTTCTATGTTAGCGCTTATTTCTTCCTTATATTAATTGTATTGTTATTGTTATTGTTATTGTTATTGTTATTGTTGTTATTGTTATTGTTATTGTTGTTATTGTTATTGTTGTTATTGTTATTGTTGTTATTGTTATTGTTGTTATTATTGTTGTTATTATTGTTATTATTATTGTTATTATTATTGTTATTATTATTGTTATTATTATTGTTATTATTATTGTTATTATTATTGTTATTATTATTATTATTATTATTATTATTATTTACCATCTCCCATGTAGGGCTTTCGCCCTGTCAGTTGGACCAGCATTTTCTTCCGTCTGGCCCAGAAACTCTTGATCCTAGAGCACTTTAGAAAAACGTTTCTCTGCGCAATGGTTTCTGATGCCAGTCCTTGAGTTATACACTCAGGTAGGGTTTCACCCTTTCGGTGGAACTAGCATCTTCCATTTCACCTCGAAAATCGTTCTCTTAGAGCTCTTCAGAAGATCACGGTGCCTCTAGGCCATAAGATTCCAATGCTGGTCCAGGAGTACAGCAAGCATAAAAGTAAAGGACCGGGTTGCTAGCCCTGTCGCCCCTGAACTATGCGAAGAAAGAAAGTCTTCATATGTCCTGACTGTCGCGAATATCCATTCTTCTTATATTAGACATTTCAAGACTCCACCAGATACTGCAGATTTTAACTATGCTGTCTTTGTTAAATTCAAAATTATTAAAAATTGGCGAAAGTAACTAATTTGGATATTTTGCTCCTCCTCCTCAAATGAACTTAATTTTGTTAAACTATCAATTTATATATTTTGAGCGTATCGAAAGAACTTGATGTGAAGTTTTGTTGCTCCTCCTCTTCATTTATATAAAAATATTAATTTTTCTTTGATTAAAAATTTCGATTAAAATTTTAAATTTCATAAATATAGTAAAATATTTTCTTTAAAGTTTTATAATTTTATTTTATCTGTTCCAGTGGATTTCTAGCCTCAATACTTGTCTTCAGCTCTCTAGGAAAACCTCTTCTGAACTTTTCATCACTATTCTCTATATTCATATATATATATATATATATATATATATATATATATATATATATAAATATATATATATATATATATATATATATATATATAATATATATATATATATATATATTTATATATATATATATATATATATATAATTATATATTATATATATATATATATATATTATATATATATATATTTTTATATGTTGTATATATAAAATAAATATATATATAAATGTTGTATGTATGTATAAAATAAATATAAATATAAATATATCTATATATATATATATATATATATATAGTATATATATATATACTATATTAATATAAATATATATATAATATATATATATATATATATATATATATATATATATATATATAATATATTATATTAATTATATATATATTATATATTATATATATATGGTACATGTGAGCTGGATGACCCGCAAACTTGAGTAGTTTTTTTATGTTGAAAAAGTTAAAAATGCAGTATAATTGACCAGAAATTGCTTTCTGTTTGAAGCTCTCATTCTCTCTATTTAAATTCTCTCTTTAGATGTATGAACTTATTTCGGAATTGTGCTGTTTAGTTATAATTATTTTCTTAGAACGAATTTTTCGGTTTCAATAAAATAAAATAATAATTACGTTTTTATTATTAAAATTAAATGATAAATACGTTTTACAAATAACTTAAAAAAGTCA
>JABUQX010018660.1:50000-52500 GCA_015478945.1 Trachelipus rathkii
GAGACACCCCTTGCGATACGAGGGCGACGCAAGGGTTGTGGAATGCGAGAGGTCAACTCCCCCGAGCATCTCCTGCTATAGTACCTATAGAAAAGAGATAGTGCGCCAACGTCACGTCGCAGAGATAGAGGGTCAAGGGAGTTTGTAAGAAGGGGACAGTTTATTAATCTCTTAGCTTTAGACTCAACTCTATCCAATAGAAGGGTGAAGCCGGAGCCCATCAAATGTTAGACCAGTACTTCATACAAGGGCGAATAAGACCCTTATATAACTGGAGTAACTGTTAAGAGGAAAAAAATTCCCGCAACCTGAACAGAACTACCAGCTTCTTTGAGGCCACCTTAGCAACCATTGTAATATGACGTATCCAAGACAATTTGTTGTTTATTTTGAGACCAAGAATGTTTGTTATTCACAGATTAGAAGTTATAGCTGTCGAAGGAAATATTAAAGTTGGGAGGTGTTATTGAGAGAGATGTAAAGAAGTTGAGTTTTTAAAGAGTTGAATTTTACAAGGTTGCGGTTACCCCACCGGGAAATCCCATCCGGATCGTCAAGAATAGAATCGGAAAGTTGAAGACGAGAGGCAACTCTAGATGCAAAAGAGGGAGCAGCTTTGAAATGAGTAGAATAATGGAGAGTTGAGTCATCGACATAAGAGTGAACAGAGTTAGAAGTGCAGCTGAGGAGATCTTTGATGAAAAGTAGGAATAAGGTTGAAGATAGAACAGAACCTTGAAGAACACCACAATTAACAGGAAAGGAGGAAGAGGACGCTCCATCAGCGAGTGCTGATATGGAGCGATCGGAAAGAAAACTAGACCAGAGTAAGCAAAGAGGAGGAGGAAACCCAAAGGAGAGCAATGACGCGTGCCATACTCGGTCAAAAGTTTTGGATATGTCAAGCGCCACCACGCAAGACTCCCCATAGTCCCTAAGGGCAGAAAACCATAAATCAGTTAGATAGGAAAGTATATCAAGTTGACCTAGAGGTCGAAGCCATACAGACTGATCTGATAAGAAAGGGAATGAGACTCCAGATGGATGCAGGAAATGAGAGTTAAGGAGAGTTTCAAAGATTTTAGATAGAATACAAGTGAGAGCTATAGGGCGATAGTTTGAAGCATCAGAGCGGCTACCTGTTTTCGGGATTAGTTGAATATGCGCGCTTCCATTACTGAGGAAAAGTATTATTATTATTAAGACATAGGTAAAAGGATCACAGGTAAAGACATGGGAAACCATAGAGGAGGAGTAGGAGGAGGGATTCCAGAATCTCCAGGGTAGAATTGGATGAAAAAAGGAGGCCGAAGAGATTGGCCTTTTCAGGAGTCAGAGCGAATAAGGAGAGAAAAGGCAGATTTACAAAAATTGTAAGAGATGTTTTTGGCAAGAGGCCAGAAATTTTCATCAGTAGGAGAACCAAGCATTTTTGCGCACTTTCTTTTAGTGAAAGTACGCTTAGCCTGTCGAATAGTATCCCTGCAACGATTCCGAGCAGAATGAAAATTACCATGTGATATAAAAACGAGAGTTTTTCTGTGTCCGATACGAAATGTGTCTTTCCTGAATGGCGCGAGAACAAGCTCCATAGAACCATGAATTTTGGGGAGAAAAAGATTTAGTTGAAGATGGAATGAACCTGCTCATCCCATCGGCGATTACGGCCCCTACCTTTTCGGCGGTGACCGAAGCATCCTCCCAGTCAAAGCAGGATTCATTCCAAGAGTAGCCCGACGAACTGTAGGCATACCTGAACGCTTGCATTCGGGCCGAGCTCATTGGTGGATTGCATTTAATTTTTTTTTTATTTATTTATTTAAAGTTAAAAGATAGGAATATATTTGGATTTTAAAATTTTCTATGAAAACAATTCCTTTCAGAAGTCTCTTCATTTTCTGTACGAAATTGTTACACCAGGTCTTGGAGAATATTCGAACGTCTTATAAGTAATATGAAAAAAAAAAAAATGGAAATTCCAGAAAATGTGCCTATTCTTTCCAATAAGTCATATAAACCATTTTTTATCTTTTAATTTTTGAACTCTCGTAAAGTTCATTCTTCTCTAGAACCATTGCGACTTGATCGCTGCTACCAATTCGCCGGCGATCATAGGTGGATTAGTTTCAATGCGAGTCTATAGCTTGGTCTCTGCAATAAAGTTCGTAGACTCCTATTGAAACTAAGACCTCATAAGTACTGGACGACCACAAGTTTCTTAATTTCAAGTGAGTCTATACACAGTGTCGTCGACCAAGTTTGTAGATTTACATAAACTAACTCGTCAACAAAAGCAATGCCCACCACAATTGTCTTAGTATCAATGTGGATCTACGCACTTGGTTGCTATCGACCTAACAATGAAGTACGTAGAATCACATTGAAACTAAAAAGACAATGGCGATCGCTCAGTGCGAATTAAAGTCTAACGCACTTTTAGCCGCTGGCGACTTTGTTGCTAAGAGTAAGTGACCAGTCCCTAATGTTTTAATTCTATTTA
>JABUQX010018660.1:60000-65000 GCA_015478945.1 Trachelipus rathkii
TAAAATTTTATATATATATACCATATATATGTATATATATATCTTTTATATATATATATATTTTATATATTTATATATTTATATATTTAAATTTTTTATATTTTTATATTTTTATTTTTTATATTTTTATATTTTTATATTTTTATATTTTTAATATTTTTATATTTTATATTTTTTATATTTTTTATATTTTTATATTTTTATATTTTTATATTTTTATATTTTTATATTTTTATATTTTTATATTTTTATATTTTTTATATTTTATATTTTTATATTTTTATATTTTTATTTTTTATTTTTATATTTATATATATATATATTTATATATATATATAATATATATATATATTATTTATATTTTTATATATTTATATTATATACTATATATATATATATATAACGTATAAATTATATATAATATTTATTTATTTATTACTATTTAGTTATATTAATATTATATTTCATATATATAATATATATAGTATCATATATATAATATATATATATTATATATAGTATATATTATATATATATATATATATACTATATATTATATATATATTATATATATAATATATATATAATATATAATATGCGTATATATAATATATATATATATATATTTATATATATATTATATATATATATATAATATATATTATATATATATATATAGTAATATATATTTGGACAAGGTAATTTTAAGGTTTGCTGATCTCAGTGATGCTCCTTATTAACACCTCACATATGATCTAATAATCCATTTGTTGACTCATCTGCAATTCTGTGGTTTCATGTTGAAACAATGTTGATAGAGATTGCTGTTATCCTTTTCAGTCCGCAACACCTTATTTGTGTTGATTTAACTTTACGATATAGTTGTACGACCTCCCTGTAATTGTTGCCAGTACTAACTCAGTAATTTTCATCAGTTTTTGACCAGTATAAATGGTAGTTAATACGTTGTGACTCGCGTGGAAGTGTTCCAGTACTAATCATTATTTCCTTCAGTTCTTTGACGAGTATAAATGGTAGTTATAAGTTGTAGCTTCTTCCGTGGAATGTGTTTCAGTACTATCTCATTGTTTTTCCTTCAGCTTTTTGAACCAGTATGAGAAACCCCCATCACAATCCTTTATGAAATTTTCTATACAGCTTACATTAACTTAGTGTGAAATTTTTTATTATCACTCGCTTGATGGTGGTGCGTTTTATGTAAATACCACATTAATATTATACCATGTTCAGAAAATACCACTGCCATAACATTAAAAAGCTTATCAATGTAGGAACTTTCGAAAAAATTTCGTTGCATGAGTAATTTTAATATGTACAGTCGCGTTCACACGTGCGTTAGCATAGGAAGATATATATAACCTAATCTATGTAATTTTTGACAAACGCTTTTATCTTGTAGACACCCACAATCAACAGCGAAAGTCTTCAGGGTAACAATGGCTAAAATTTGTATAGTAAATAAATTTATTTTGGCTATATATATATATATATATATAATATTATACTATATATATATTATAATATATATATATATATATATTATATAATATATATATATATATAATATAATATATATATATATATAATATTAATTTATATATATATATTTCCTGGTTCACTTACAAAGTGAACAGGAACTACTTTGATGCTTTCGGCAACGGTGGCGAGATGCGTGGGGTCGGCTATAATGCAATTTCATACCATTTTCATATTGTTTGTATTAAGGGCTACCCAAAAGTGCTGGGACTTTGACTATAAAACAAAGTTATTACCGTACAGCTAGTTTCCACCGCTCCTTCAAGTAGTTTCCCTTAAAGTCCATCTTTCTTACAGCGATCCCAGCGTTTTCTCTAAGGATTTCCATGCATATCCGCTTGAAGTTCTCAAGTGTGGGCGTGTTGAAGATTTTCCCTGCGAATTCTGCCTGGATGCTCCCCTCATTTTTGGTTAAAACTACACACTTTCATCCGTAGTTCATTTTTGGGAATAGGAAAGTGTTCCAGGGGGCAGGTCAGGTGTATATGGGTGTGTTGTTTGTGGTCACTGTTTTGGGAATTGTCGAATAACGAGTGATAAATGCAGCATGTGCTTTGTCAGGTGGAAAAATCAATTTTTTGCTCTTTCACAGTTAATTTGTCTGGACATTTGGCACGAATGCCCTACCTGCTTTTCACTTAAAACCTCGCAATAAAGCTTGCCATTGAACGATTTGCAGGAGGTGAGATTCTTGTGGACATCCCGTTGAATGTCGAAAAAAAACGAACAACCATGGCTTGACGTTTATGCGAAACTTAACGTGCTTTTTTTGGTCGTGTGAAATTCGGCCAACCTCCACTGCAAGCGACTGCCGCTTCGCGTTAGTTTCAGGATTATAACCGGAACCCATGAATTCATCCAGTATGATATCGAAGATGAAGTTGGGGTTTTCTCTTACTTGTTTGAGGTTCCGTACGAAAAGAAACCAGATGCGACATTCTTATCTGGCACAAATTTCGTGAAATGATCGCTATGTCAACCGTCCTACAAAATACTTGAACATCCAAAATATGACTGTTTTATCTCACAATCATCGTTTGATAGTTTTCGCTGTGATTTCCGGCGTTGTCTTTGTTGACGATCGTCCGGAACGCTCATCATCATCATCGACAGCTGTTTGGTCCGTCCTTGAAAACGTTGTACTCATACAATTATATTTTTGGCTTTTGCAACGTTGGGTTTATGGCGAAATTTTTTTTTTAAAGTTTGCAATAAAATTTAACATGTTATAATTATCGGTTGGAAAATGAAACTCCAAATCATGAAAACCTCACTTCAAAAAAAAAAAAAAAAAAAAAAAATCAACTGCGTGGGTATTGACACACTGATTCACAACATTCACAAGCATCATTGCTAGCCACATCTAGCGTCAGAAGGGCAATACTACATCCACCTTCAGCTCGAAGCCTGTTCAAAATTCGCCGAACATTTTGAAGAGCACTTCGCCATATCATTTCATCGCCTAACAATCGGACTCACCACCACAATCATTAAGTTATATATAATTATACACATAGACGAGAAATCTAACCTCTCTCCTCTCTCTCTCTCTCTCTCTCTCTCTCTCCTCTAATATATATATATATATTATATATAATATATATATATATATATAATTATAGATTATATATATTATATATATTATATATATATATATATATATAGAGAGAGAGAGAGAGAGAGAGAGAGAGAGAGAGAGAGAGAGAGACGAGAGAGAGAGAGAGAGAGAGAGAGAGAGAGAGAGAGAGAGAGAGAGAGAGAGAGAGAGAGAGAGAGAGAGAGAGAGCGAGAGAGAGAAGAGAGAGAAAAACAGAGAGATAAAGTAGAGAGAAGAGAGAGAGAGAGAGAGAGAGAGAGAGAGAGAGAAGAGAGAGAGAGAGAGAGAGAGAGAGAGAGAGAGAGAGAGAGACGAGAGAGAGAGAGAGAGAGAGAGAGAGAGAGAGAGAAGAGAGAGAGAGAGAGAGAGAGAGAGAGAAAAGAGAGAGAGCAGAGAGACTCTCTATCAACGACGCTTGGACATTCATATTAAAATTGAATAAAAAAAAAAGTAGTTAAAAGTGCGAAAAATGCGAAGTTTATTAAATATTCAACGAAAACTGGAGTGGAGAAAAAGTTGGGCAAGTTTTCGCTCAATTTGATTTGAGATAGATGTGGATCGGGATCCCAATTTCCCTGAATAGGGATGCTCGTCCCAAATATGTCGAGAGGGATTAAGGGGTTCAAGACGAAAGCGGGAACGAAAAGTTAGAAATAATTTCCATGGAAATTAGGATTTCGTTAACCGCTTTTTTTTTCCCCTTTAACCAAAATAGGAAATGGGAATTTGAGTTGGGAACGGGAATTAGGAAGTGATTTGGGAGCAGTTTAATATTTATGCATGAAATTTATTTTCTTAAACTCAAGAGTCCTTAAACAATTAGCCTCTTCCTTTTAGCATTATTATATTATTATTATATTATTATTCTATTATATATTATTATATTATTATTTTATTATTTATTAGCTTTTTTTTTCCCACATTATTGTTTAATTATTTACTATTAGTATAATTATTTATAATTTTATTATTTTTTAGATTATTATTAATATTATTTTATTATTATTTTTTATTATTATTTTAAATTATTATTATTATTATTATGGAGAAATCGTTTTAAAACCAGGATGAAGATAACCAGTTACTGAACGTGTTTTGATGTCATTTCTGCGTCTTTCGTGATCTTTGTTCTTGTCTTTTTTTTTAAGATCTTCCGAATAGTTTTCTGTTCTTCCGTCTGTTTTCTTTCTGCTCTTTGTTAGAATATTTGTTTTTGTTTTTTTCGCAGATTCTCTCTTTCTGTTCTTTATGGTCTCTTCTGCCCCATTCAGGGAAGTCCTTTCTTCTCCTTCAGCATCTCCTTATTCTTCGGGGGTATTCTCTGATCTATATCAGGATTTTTCTGCTTTTCTTGTCATGTCTTTCTTTGCTCTTTCAGAAAGGCTCTATCTGTGTCTTCTGGTGTGCCTCTCTCTCCTCTCTCCTCTCTCTTCACTTTGTGTTCTTTCTATCTCCTCTCTCTCATCGCTTCTCTCTCCTTCTTCCTCTCTCTCTCTCATCCTCGTGTATAGACATCACTTTCTCCTCTCTTTCTCTCTTCTTCTCTCTCCTCTCTTTCTCTCTCTTCTCTCTCTCTCTCTCTCTCTCTCTCAAATGATATTGAAGTATCCTTCCTTAATGATTGATTATCTGGCTGTAATTTCTCTCTCGATATATATATTAATATTAATATATATATTATATATATATATAATATTATATATATATATATTATAATATATATATTATATATATATTATAGTATATATATATTTATATATATATTATATACTCTATATATATATATATATATATATATATATATATATAATTATTATATATAATATAATAAAATATATTATATTAT
>JABUQX010018660.1:70000-97398 GCA_015478945.1 Trachelipus rathkii
TGTCGAAGGAATAAAACTAATTGATTTTACTGATAAGCCAAATTTTCATAAATATAATTACCAAGAATACAATTAGTTTATTTTATTGATGAAAATTTTTCTTAACTGTCATTCTCATTGTCTAAGAAATATTTTATATTTCTGTGATAAATTAATAACCCTCCACAATTGCAGAGTTCAAATTAGAAAATCCGCAAGAGATCTTCCAACGTAAACATCAATTTAATAAAATTAAATATTTGGTTTGGAATAGGATTTGCCGAAGCACCGGTGCGTTGTGCGGTGGTCGATGCGTAATACTCCTGGCGGTGGCGGTATGACACGGTAAATTATTGTATACTTACCAACCCTGGTTTGGATAATGAAATTGGGGTTTATGGGCTACATATTTTAGGTAACGATTTTGTTACCTTTTGTTAATTTTGTTTGCCGTGTCCTTGTAATTGTTTTAAGATTAGTTAAAATTCTTGCCATGTCAAACTTTTTAATTATTTTAATGAAGTTGGAATTTAAATTAATAGAAATTTTAAGTCGTGTCCAAACGCTAGTCACATTTTCAGAAATCGCTTTATATATATATACCGGTATATATATATATATATATATATATATATATATATATATATATATATATATATTTATATATATAATATATAATATATTTATATTATTACATATATATATATATATATATATATATAAGTATAATATATATATAATATACACTTTATATAATATATATTATTATATATATTATTATAATATATATATATATATATATATATATATATATGCTGTTCTAGACTAGCACATGCATTTCAATTCGTGACATGTAAATGACATTTATGGATTTCATATACAAGGAAATAGTCCATAAATTAACTGACGCTTGAGGAGGGAGGGGGGGAAAGGTCTTTAATAGTTTTACTAAGTGTTACAAGGGGGTATTGGTGGGAGTAGGGGGGAGGGGAGGTCTCATTACTGGCTTAAGTCTCCAAAAGTAAGATTTCTTTAAGTCTACGTGTATTAATTACATTAACTACATTTGAACAAATAGAAGTAGGTAAATATTCTCAAAGGTGATTACTAATATTTATTATTAACGTTATATTTATTTAACAGGTAATTTAACTCATTATTCATTTTTTAAAGGTGATGATATATATATTATATATATACTATATATAATTATATAATATAAATTATATTATATATATATATATATATATATATATATTATATAATATTATATATATATATATTATATACCTATTATAATATATATATATTATATATATTATATATATATATACATATATATATATATATTGTATATATATATAATATATATACTATTATATAATATATATAAATATATATATATCGCACGTTATATATAGTATATATAATAATAATATAATAATATTATATATATACTATATATATATATATATATATATATTATATATATATATATATATATATTGATATATATATATATATAATAATTATATAACGTTATAATATATATAATATATATATATATATATATTATGTATATATATTATATAATATATATATATATATTATATATTATTATATAATATACATATGTATATTATATATTATAATATATTTATATTATTATATAATATATATATAATATTTATATATATATATATTTATATATTAATATATATATATATATTATATGAGGCGACTCTATATAAGTGCTTTGCGTGTATTTTAAGAGTTGAACAATATAGACAACGATCGATCCTTTAATAAATTATCATAATGTTAAGATAAAACTTTTTTTTTTTCCAAAGTTGGTCAAATGAATGAAAATATTACATAAATACTAAAAGATTATGTAAAATGAACAAAAAGTGTTAGAATCCATCGATATTAAATCATGACTATTTTTCATTCCATTAAAAAAAAAAGGGGACTCTTCATGCGCTCAATAACGAATAAGCGAGAATTGTGTGTGTGTGTGAATTTTAGCCTATAAATTTTTTTTACTATTGTTACCGTTCGGTATTCTTAGTTACATTTGATATTGCACAGGCAGAACTAATTCTTTTTAAGTATATAATAAGGGAGACTATTTATTTAAGTTAAGTTTTAATATATATATTTATTATATATATATATATATATATATATATATATTATATTAATATATATATCATATATATATATATATATATATATATATATAGTATATATATTAGTATATTATATATATATAAGAGAGAGAGAGAGAGCCGAGTGTTAAAAAGTTAATTGAAGTCGCCGCTGATATATATATATATATATATAATAATATATATTATATAATATATATAATATATATAATATATATATATATATATATATATATATATATATATATATATATATATATATATATATAATATATAATATATATAGATAGATATATTATAATATATATAGTATAATATATATATATTATTACTATATATATATTATATATATATATGCAAAGTAGGGTTATATTACCACGATAGATTTAAATAGTAGCTATATAGTATGAGTCATTTGCAGGAAATTGTTTTACAACTACCAAGCTTACATTTCAAGAAAAATACATTATTATTATTAATATTATTATTATTATTAATATTTATTTATTTATTTATTTATTTATATATTTATAATAATTTTATTTATATGTATTTATATTTTTATTATATTATTATTATTATTATTATTATTATTATTATTATTATTATTATTATTATTATTATTATTATTATTGTGTTTGCCTTTGTTGGAGTCATCTTTGGAATCCTTTTTATTGCTACATAACAAGGATAATGGAGATGAGATTCCTTTTACTGCATTTTTAACCTTAATTGAATTATATAATATATATATATATTAATTTATTAATATATATTATAATAATATATATATATATTATATACTATATTATATATATATATATACAAGCACTTGTATTTTATATGCCTGGGAAAGAATATATTTTGCCTTCGTTAATTAGAAGGAAGGGTTTATGACGTTGGGGAAGAGAGGGAGCTGAGTGAAACTTAAGACCCCTGACCCACGGCAACTCCACCTGCAAATCGTAAACCCACCGGCAACTGTACATCGTTGAGATTTACCCCTTCGGGTATTCTTTAATTATCTAAGCAACTTTTTTTAACATTAATTTAAACTACTTTTAGGGGAAAAAACGTATCACTTTCATATTCATATCAGCATAACATTTCAAATCAGGCACATATATATATATATATATATATATATATATAGTATATATATATATATTATATATATATATATACAAGATACATTTATATATGAATATATAGTATATATTCACTTTATTATTTATATATATATATATTATATATTTTATATACATATCTATATAACATATAATATATATATATATATAATGTATATATATATATATATATATATATATATATATATAATATGGGTGTGTGTCTGTCTGTGTCAAAATAATAACACAGTATTTATTAGTTTAAAATGTAAAATAGTTTCCTTATTACAATGTTTTAAATTTCCGTAATGTCGTAACACGTGTTCCCCCGAGCACAATTGCTCCTTAAATTATGTGTATTTGAATAATTTGAGACTCGAGCGAGTTGTTTTAATGTAGAAGTTCACAACCTCAAGGAGAGAAAGGATGGGGATCGAGTCATTTGGAATATTTGATTGATAAAAAGATTTGATTCGTATTTTAGAATAATTGAATTGTTAAAGATATATCAGTAAAGTCGAAAAAAAAGGTAATGTATTTTAAAAGAAATTTAGTTATTATATTTTGTGGGTTAGAAGATTTTTTATTTTTCAATGGGTGTACAAGAGGTGACATAACTCAAAATTTTATCATTTTTGAGTTTATTTGTTAATATACTTTTTAAAAATCAAAGTTTCTGTGCAGAGAAGGTTTTAAATTGCATTACAATACATTTCGTTGGAAAAACAAAATCTCCGGCCTCTTTTTTTTTGAGTTGTGCATCAACGGATTATGGTCCTTCTTCAGTCAATGGAAATTACTATAAATATAAATTGTATAAGTATAAGAGTTTTGCTGACAATGCAAGTTTTTATTTTATATTTGGGGATAAAGGAAGACGTGAAAATTAATAAAAATTAAAGCAGTGGTGGGGAAAAGACCATTTTTTAATACCCTTGAATATTTTAAATCTAATATAGTTTTATTTACAATTTATTCACTAATAAATATCATAGTTATTAATAAAAAGAATCTTGAAAAGAGAGAAACAAAGTATTTTGTAGTAACTAATTTTACTGTATTTGTATTTATTTGAATTTAATATATTTATAAAAAAAAAAAATGGCGAAGGAAACATCTGCAAATCGTCGAATGTCATGCAATATAGTGTTATACACAGCCACAGGGCTGGGAGGCAGGAGTCGGAACAAAAAACATTTTTTAGGGGTATATAGTTGGACCGGGGGCTATAAAATAGTGGAGGAGAAACAGGATAATTTTAAAATTGCAGCGGAACCTTGCAATCTAAAAATGAAGGTGGAGTTGGAGCCTGCGAAAATATTTACCTGTCTCGTAAACCTTTTTATACATACATGCGCGATATCTGTCCAAACAATTATAAAAGGGAATATCCTGTCGTATTACTGTTTAATTATATATTGTATAAATATACATTTTCCAAGCACTCTAAATTTGGTTAAACCCTATTAAATTGAGAGAGAGATATATATCCTATGCTCCAAGTAAAAGAGAGAGAGAGAGAGAGAGAGAGAGAGAGAGAGAGAGAGAGAGAGAGAGAGAGAGAGAGAGATAATTACTGTGAGAAGAAGAGAAGAGAGACACTGCTGCCAGAGAGAGAGAGAGAGAGAGAGAGAGAGATATCCTATGCTCCAAGTAAAAGAGCGTGAGAGATCCTATGCTCTCTCGGGGAGCAACATGAATCAAGCGAGTAAAGGAGAGAGAGAGAGAGACTTTCCCCAATTTTATTGGTTTTATTTACCTATAAAGTTTTTACTCAAAGATTAATGGGGCACAGTTACAAATTAGCTCCTCCTATAGTAGGGCTTCTATTGACCTTTTGTATAATCCTTAGTTGAATTAAGTAACACTCATTTTAAAATCATTTATTTATTCGAATGGCTAAAATGTTTTAAATGAATTTTTGATTGTAAGCACGTTGACCCAGACGCCTTAAATGAATTCAAATGCATTGATTGATAATATTCAAGGTTACACTATATATATATATATTAATATAATATATATACTATATCATATATATATATGCTATACTAACAGCATACTACTTATAATATATAATATATAATTATATAGTATATAAGTATACTGTATATATATAATGTCTGTGTGTGTCGTGTGTGCGACAAACGTACCTTACGGCCACACCGGAAACGTTGTCGGATGCAAAAAGTAAAATTCTTCACCAGCTCTAGAAACTCCAATGATACAGCAATAAATATATATTTTTGGTAGGGGCGAAGATGAAATTATTTCTTTCTTCCTATGTTCTAGGGGCTTGGAAAATTGAGGTTAGGTCACGGTAAGCAGTGAGCTTCCTAAGAAAAAAAATTTCAATGTCGCCCCTTTAAGAAACATCGTATTTATATACCATAGAGGCTACCTGGGAATTTTTATTTTTTTTATCCGACCTCCCGTTCTGTGTGCGCGATGACTCCTCTTACAATCACACACGATATATAATATAATAGTATTATATTATATATAATATTAATATAATATGGTAATATATAAATAATATATTATATTTATATAAATAATAATATAGTATAGTATATATATATAATATATATGAATAATATTTTTATAATAATATAATATAATATTTATTAATATTATTTACTCAACTGGTATCTCACTTTTACAAGTGATAACTGACTTATCTTAACTTTCGATGCTTTACTCTTTGCTTATAGATGCTCTCTATTTCATACCTAATTTTCTTATTTAGTATTCAAGGAGCTCCGCTAATATCCCCGCGCACATGCCCTCCTAATACCCAAACAACGTCACCTCTACTGGTCAATCCGCCCAGCTAGTTTCACCGCGCTCCTTTCAATAGCTTCCCTATAAAACTCCCCCACTTTTCCATATTCCCCTGCCCAGCGTTTTCTCCTGTATTCCATGCACCCTTGACTCTCCATAGTCTGGCCGCAGTTAAGATTACCTGTGATTCTGCGTATTGCGGTTCAGTGCTGTAAGGCGGAATAGAAAAGCAGTTGGATATTTTTGGGAATGTTCAGGCTTTTGTTGTATGTCATCGGCCCAAGCCAGAAATGGCTGAACTTCGTTCGAAGCTTCGTTTTTGTTGTTCACTTCGTTTTGTCCATTAATATTGAATTGTCGAATAAAAGAAGAGTATTTGCCAAGGGAGATGAGCTATATACTGCGCTCTTTGTCATGTGGATCAAAATCAATTTTTTGCTCCTCACCTAAACTGTCTGGACATTTGCCACGAATGCCCCACGTTTATCACTCAAAACCTCGCAAGAGACCTTGCCATTTACGATTTGCCAGGAAGTGAGAATCTCCTTGGACAATCCGTGAATGGTCGAAAAAATTGATTCAAGCCCATTGATGACCGGTCGCGTCCCATGTAAGCGGGCTTCTTTTTGGTCGTGTATGAAATCCCTCGTCTGCAACCGAGACTAGCACGCTTCGCTTAGTGTCAGGCATCATAACCCGGTAATGCACATTGAGCCTGGCTCCGAAATGGCACTGGAGGAATTTGTTTACTGCGTGGTATTTCGTGCCACTTACCCGGTTGAGTTTCTCTCGTACAGAAAAGGATAATGCACTGTCGAACATTCTTATTTCTTGCACAAAAATGATTATTTCGCATTGAAATATGCTAATTCTCTATTTCCATCAAATCACGTATATCCTACTAATGTCTAGTATTGATATCTAATCTCCATTATACTGTTAACTTCACCAACATCGTTGCATAGTCCGATGTGAATTTCCCGCTATTTTATCCTTCGTCGTCCTCGGTACGATGCTGTCCAGACGCTCATTCTACATTCATCGAATAGCTTTTGTCCGTTACCTATTGCATAACGTCTTGTACAATAACTATATAATATCTTATGCATTTTATGCATACTCAGCTTTGGAGTTTTATGCGAATATTTCTTATTTGATAGTTTTGATTAAAATTTAAATATTGTTATGATTAATTAATACGGTGTTGTAAATAATAGAATACTCCAAATCATATTGATAATACATATACTCTTCCATATACTATTTTTTTATAAATAAATACAATAAAATAATTACAACTGCTATCGGTGCGCTAATTGACACCAGTTTTCACAATTCACATCTTCCACTAACCTTCTAGCAATCTAGCTCATCAACGCGCATACTATGAGCTATTCCACGCTCGCTCAAGCTGTTCAAATTCGCCGAACATTTGAGTAGCACTTCGCATTCATTTCATCGCCCTAAACAACTCTGGGACCCGCACCAACCACCATGCATTAATGTTATATATATATAGTTTGAGAGAGATATATTATAGTATATATATATATATATAGTAGTAATATAGTATATATCATTATATTATATACTATTTAAATATAGATAGTATATAATATATATATATAGAGTGATATATATATATCAACTATTATATTATATATTATTTAATATATTATATAATAGTATTATATCTATAATATATTATATAATTATATATAAGCTACGTGATAAAGATGATTATAAGATACAGTAACGGCACAATTACTTACTTACTACTAACTATCAACACCATAGAACGAGAATCTACCTCTCTCTCCAATATATTAACTAATTAACTTAATCCCAATGCTCATCGCTAATATACTACTCTAAATCTCTCTACTCTAATAATAATTAAATGCGCGCTCATGTAAGAAATTTGTTTTATGTATAGAGGTATCTTAATCTATCCTAATGTTATTTACATTCAAAATACAAGCTCTAGGGGAGTTGGTACGACTCCCCCTTAACACCCCCACCTAGATCAGAGATAAATTCCCCTTGGCTAAATAAAACCTTCGTCCAATCATATCCATTATATAGGAGAGAGAGAAAGACACAGAAAAAAGAATAGTTAAGTAGATGGAAAGATAAAAGAAATTAAGGAAAAAACGGGGAGATGTATGCGAGAGAGAGAGGAGAGAGAGAGTTGAAGGAGAAAAGGAGAGGATGAGAGAGAGATAGGATGAGAGAGTAGGAGATGAGAGAGCCCGAAGAACCGAAAGAGATTAGAAAGAGATAAAGTGTCCTAGAAAGAAATTAGAAAGGAAATGAGAGATAGAGAATGCTGGAGTAGAATAGAATAGGATAGTATATAGAATATACTAATATATACTAATATATACTAATATATAATCAAATGAGGTGGTGCATTACAATCTTTAGAAAATTAGTTGGAAGGAGATGGAGAGGAGAAGAGAATGATGATAGAGTAGAGAGAGAGAGAGAGAGAAGAGAGAGAAGAGAGAGAAGAGAGAGAGAGATGATAGAGAGAGTAGACGAGTGAGTAGAGAAAAAGAGATGAAGTAAAGAATGAGAGTGTAAGAGTATAGAGAAGAGAGAGAGAGAATGAGATGAAAAGAGGTAGAAGAAAGAGAGGAGAGAGAGAGTAGAGAGAAGAGAGTAGCGATGTTTTGGGTAACTAAATAATAATTATTTCAGTTATATTTGAGAGGGAGAGAAGAAATAGAAAAATAGAATAACAATAAACACAGGAGCTACGTATCACAAGAAACAACGAGGTGCAAGAGATAGCGAGAGTAAGCAAAGAAGTTTAATAATTCAAAATATGTCCAAACCGGAAAAAAAACTGGCCCCCCAGGGTGCCCCGTCATGATAAAGGAAGGTTGGGAATATGATGTTATTCCGTCTTCCCTCGAAATTCGTAATTAATGAGAATGTTGTAAGATGTGTGTTCGGTGTGGTATAGTGAGCCCCTCGCAACCTGATACCTATTCACACTCTCCCACTCTGTAATACTCAGGCGGTGTAAATCGCGTATCTCACCATAGGAATAGTCGAAGAAAAAGGCGTAGATTATTAATGAGGTTCAAGACGCCCACAAAACGAGAGTAGAACGACTAATAAAAATTTTGATGATACCAATTTCAGAGATCTTATTTCCATGGATAAAATGTTCATTTTATGTGGACAATTCCGTTCGCGAATATACCACGTTTCTCGTTGTTTTCTTGTACCCCTTACATTCTAATCCAAAAAATGTAGCTTGATTTATGTGGCCTACACTTCGAGAAAGTATGCTACACGGAAACGGCAATAAGAAAGAATGACTTTGCGGAGTCAGATCTTTAATATTATGCTAATAAGAAAAAATTTATTATTTCTTAATAATAAACCTCCTAAGAATTTCGCAAAAATTTATAGTAATATAATCACTTATACTTATCAATTTAATTTAACCTCTTTACTTTATATTATTATTATTAATTATATATTATTATTAATTAATTTTAATTATTAGTATTATTATATATAATTATTCATATATTATGATTAATATTGCTACTCTATTATTATCCCTATCAATATTAGTTTTTTTAATTAATTTTTATACTATTAGTTATATAATTATTTACTATATCTTATTTATTTATTTTATATTATTTTAATCT
Source organism: Trachelipus rathkii (assembly GCA_015478945.1). Classification (NCBI taxonomy): domain Eukaryota; kingdom Metazoa; phylum Arthropoda; class Malacostraca; order Isopoda; family Trachelipodidae; genus Trachelipus; species Trachelipus rathkii. The sequence continues at coordinate 79,736 of JABUQX010018660.1, forward strand.
TAATATATATATATAAATTATATAAAAAACATTGTAAATTTAATTATTCAAATCAATTTGAGTCCTATTTGAATTCATTATAATGTAGTCTTGGAGTTTTCAATCTGCTACATTCCAAATTAATATTTCATTTTTTTAAAACCTTAATTTTGAAGACTTCCGATCAAAAAGTTTTATTTATCAGGCAGGTATACTGAATTACACATTGAAGAATTTTGTATACAAGAATACAAAGAGAAACCCAAGGTACGATTATTCATAGATGCTGTCTATATTATGGAGCCTGGCTCACTTTTGGCTTGTTGGAAAACTAACTCTGTAGTTTTACTAGAACAAGTGAAAGAGTGCGAAAAGTTTCTTCTTCTTCTCTTCTCCCTGCTTACGTCGGTTCCTTTTGTCGCTTTATTTTTCTTAAATGCTTGCTCTGCCCCGAGAGAGAAGTAGGACATACTGCTTCGCTCTTTTCTTATCTCTTGGAGCCACTAGGAGACTATCTCTCTCCTCTCTCTCTGCTCTCTCTCTCTCTCCTCTCTCTCTCTCTCTCTCTCTTCTCTTTTTTTTACTGCTTGGTCGTCTTCTTGAGAGCGACAATTAGATACTTATATTATCTGCTCTTTACAACCTATTATCCTCTTAGACTTTGTAAGTAAAGACGAAATGTATATTTATAACAAATATACCTCAATTTCTAAACAGTTAATGAATCTCGTTTCAGACTAGGGATATTGCCCTGTGTTACCTACATTGTTTGTGATCTCATTGATATACACTCGCGCCCATGTATCTGTCATTTAATAAAGGTTACAGAGACAGGTAATATATTTTACTTTCGCAGGCTCCAACTCCACCTTCATTTTTAGATTGCAAGGTTCCGCTGCAATTTTAAAATTATCCTGTTTCTCCTCCACTATTTTATAGCCCCCGGTCCAACTATATACCCCTAAAAAATGTTTTTTGTTCCGACTCCTGCCTCCCAGCCCTGTGGCTGTGTATAACACTATATTGCATGACATTCGACGATTTGCAGATGTTTCCTTCGCCATTTTTTTTTTTTTTAAATATATTAAATTCAAATAAATACAAATACAGTAAAATTAGTTACTACAAAATACTTTGTTTCTCTCTTTTCAAGATTCTTTTTATTAATAACTATGATATTTATTAGTGAATAAATTGTAAATAAAACTATATTAGATTTAAAATATTCAAGGGTATTAAAAAATGGTCTTTTCCCCACCACTGCTTTAATTTTTATTAATTTTCACGTCTTCCTTTATCCCCAAATATAAAATAAAAACTTGCATTGTCAGCAAAACTCTTATACTTATACAATTTATATTTATAGTAATTTCCATTGACTGAAGAAGGACCATAATCCGTTGATGCACAACTCAAAAAAAAAGAGGCCGGAGATTTTGTTTTTCCAACGAAATGTATTGTAATGCAATTTAAAACCTTCTCTGCACAGAAACTTTGATTTTTAAAAAGTATATTAACAAATAAACTCAAAAATGATAAAATTTTGAGTTATGTCACCTCTTGTACACCCATTGAAAAATAAAAAATCTTCTAACCCACAAAAAATATAATAACTAAAATATTGCTTTAAAATACATTACCTTTTTTTTCGACTTTACTGATAGACTTTAAACAATTCAATTAATTCCTAAAATACGGAATCAAATCCTTGTATCAATCAAACAATTCCAAAATGAGCTCGTAGAATCCCCATCCTTTCTCTCCCTTGCAGGTTGTGAACTGTTGCTTACATTTAAAATACATCTCGCTCGAGCTCTCAAACTTATCATCAGGGAATAACACATATTTAAGGTAGCCATTCGTGCTTCGTGGGAGACACCGTGTTACGAGGCCATTACGGAAATTTTAAAACACTATTTAATACAGCGAATACTATTTTACACATGTTTAGCACTAACTTTTAATACTGTTGTTTTTCGTAGTATCATTTTACCTTGCTAAGACCCTCAGGGACAGACACCACACCAGCGCATAATTTATATGATTACTAATATACTATATATGTAGCTAATGCTCTATTCAGGAGGTATATATATAATACTATCAGGAAAAGGATAAGTAAATTTGTAGAATAGGATATGTTTTAATGGCGATAGTAATATATGTATCTCTTTATATACATTATACTATATAATATATCTATATGACATAGTTAGTAGTATATAGACATGTATAATATGTGGTGACTGCATTAGGTAAGAAATAATATTATTCTCACTAGAAATAAAAAAAAAACTTCAAAAATCTTATATCAACGGTGGAATAAATTTAGCGGCAAAAAGCACCATTGATATTTCAGGCGCTGCACTAATGGATTTCAGTTGTCTGATTTCTTAACAACTCACAGAATATGGGGTGGAAGAATAGTGAACTAGGAGATAACTGTGTAAAAGAAGGAATTACAAAGGAGGGTAATGGGGAGAATGGAAAACCCGAAAGAAGGTGACTCCTTTACCCTATTCGATATTCAGCGCGCGCTGCACTATCAGACACCCTACTTGTATACATCTCGATTCTCACGCAGAGTAATTCTAGCGTGCTATTAATGTAATTTTGTTCAGACATTTGGACAATTGCAACTTTAACATCCTCGTGTGCGTGAGGCCAAGGGCTTTAACTAATCTCTATACCTCGTACACGAAAAACAAAAACCCCTATATCACACGTTACTAAAATTTTATTCGTTGGCAACTCCTACTATTTTTACTTCTTTTATTAATTATTATTAATATATTGATTATATTATTATTATTATTATTATATTTTATATATATTAGTATTAATGGAGAGAGTATACAGGCTTTGAGCTGATCGTGAAGAAGAGAGCGACAGCACCTAAAAACACATGTATATCCCCCGACTATCGTTGCTTTGTGCGATGTTTTTCTTTTATAGCTAAGAAAATGCTAATATCTGACAACATTATAGATTTTGTCAACCGCAAAAGAAATATAAAGATTATGAAAAAGTCTAAAATGTTGGATTCATTTCAAGCTTCTAGGTTCCAAGTTCTTATATTAATTATTATATAATTATTATTATATTATGTATTATTGTATACTTATTATGTATATTATATTATATATAATAGGGGATATATAATTATATTATATTATTATATATTATATATATTGATGAATAATATTTATAGGACGATTTAGACATAGGAGTTAAGTCCGTCAATAATTTGTACTTACTATTAAAAACGAGTACCAAATTATATGCAACCTTTATGACAAAGCTATCAATAGAAATAGTATGAGAAGTAGTGAAGGGAAACAAAGTACCAAATGGCTGACGGGCGAACCAAGGTCCGTAATAGAGTACGCACGATTAGCCGCCGTGATGGTGGGTTTTTTAGCTGTTGAAAAACTAATGAATACAGATAAGATAGTCATCATTGCTAATGAGAGAGAATGAAGTACTATGTATCGTACTCTAATTAAGGGAATAAAGGGACAGACTGTAGCTCGAAGTAAAACGAAAAGGACTTTGAACACTAACGTGTACGTAAGTGAGTGTGCATCACACATTCGATGTGAGCGTATCCTGATTTCCCTGGTCCCTTAGAAGCTAGCTACCTCTCGTGAGCTTCGTCAGGTTTGTTCGACTCAAGGGTTTAATCCCACTACCATTATTAGATGTGAGCCGTACTGTGTATCTGCCGCGGTTTGACCTTAATAAGTTGTAACCGTAATGAGAGATATTATAGTTATGAGAGTTTACTTGTGGGGGTCTTACAGAGGTTGATATATATATAATATAAATATATATATTAAATAAGATTTTATATTATAGAAACGAAAATTAGTTGATATTAAATTACATTCATCTATAGATATTAATTTATGTAAATAATAAATTATATATATATATTATGATTATATATATTAATATGATCATACATTAATGTAAGAATGATTCCATTACTTCAAATAATTTTATCCATATTTGGAATAGGATAGTAATTAAATACCATACTTCTAAATAACATAAAATGTGTGAATACTAAATCAACTCATGAATACAAGCGTGTATTCGCAATGGTGAAAATATAATATAATAATTTTGTTCAGGTTATTATACTAAGGGTGCTACTGAAGTTGTATATATAGTGTATATATTATTATAATAGGCTTCAATTAGAATTAAAATTGATTATATAATATTATATAATTATCTGTTTATATAATATAATGGGATATTGTTTCAGGTCCGAATAATTTTTGACCTCTTCACATATTTTAAAAGCTTGCATATTTTATTTAAGCTCTATGTTATTAAAATAAATTTAGTTCATATGTTTAAAACTTAATTAATTTAAAAAATATATCTAATATATATAAAATATAATTATAATTAAAATTAATTAATATATATATAATTTAATAAATTTAATTAATTAATTAATAATAAAAATATAATAATATTAATTAAATTAATAATAATAATTTAACATATAAAAATACTTCAATCAAACGTTATAATTTCTAACATATTAATAAATTACAGATCAATTCATATTTAATTACAAAACTCTAACTGAATCTATATTTTATAAAATTATAAATTTGAGTACCATAAATTTATATAATAAATTATATATTTAATTAATTTATAATTAATAACCTAAATACCATTTAAATATTCGCCTAAGTATGTGAATGTTATAACATAATTGGGCCAACACAGTTTTGGTGTCCTTGAAACCCGAAATTATTACATTATAATATATAAATCTTTATATATATAATAATGTATTAATAATAACCATAAACAATGTAATTAATAAAACAATAAATAATAAATATAATGATAACAAATAAATATGACAAATTTAAATGATGCACATTGAAAAGTTGTAGCAAAGTAATGTTTTTTCATGAACATATTTTATCATGAAGGTGAGGCACTTTCCGACTTATTAAGATTCCCAGGCTAGTAACGCATGTCCGAATCACCAGGCTCGGATAATAATTAATAATGAAAAATAATAATAAATCAATAAAATTAATAAATAATAATTAAATAATAAATAAAATCACACAGGTAAATAGTAATATAATAGATATATAAATATAATAATAATAATTATTAATTAATAAAAATAATAAAGATACATTAATAAAAATTAAATAAAAATAATATAAAATAAATAAAAATAATAATTAATTAAAAGCACCAAATAATAATAATATTTTAGAATGAGTAGTAATAGAAAAATTGAAGAATAAGAAATAAAAACCAACAACAACAAACAACAAACCAACAACAACAACAACAAACAAACAAACAACAACTAAACAACAACAAACAGGAGCGAAATCAAGACCAGCGGAACAAACAAGTGCCGGCGTTAGTCCGGAGTTAGCACACGCGACTATGACCCAACTCGCGAGGAGCATAGCAACAAAACAACAACCACACAACAGGCCAGAACTACCGGAAGAACAGAGCGAAAAGCGACACTAACAAACAAGCCAAGGAACAAATGCCAAGACAACGCAACAACAACAACAACAGCAGACAAGCAAGACACATCAAAACAACTAAGTCTATCACACACGAGGCACTACATATTGATCTCCGCACTATCTCTTAACAAACAAATCAGACAGAACAAACAAATCGACAGATTAACAGATCATAAGAATTCTTCAAACAACTCGGATACAACAACAAACAACAACTTATAACAACATACAACAATTAGTCCGCTTACCTACATAATATTTAAAGTATAATCAATTATAACAAATAAGTATATAACTTAATATTATGTCATAATATAAGTACGTATGTATTGAATTAACTTTAATAATAAAATTATAACTATCAACAAAAAAAACCAAATTCATTCATAACTAAGCTGCATGTAAAAAATGAATGAATAAAATCATTAATAAATAATAGCAATATTAAAATTATAGAATTGTAACTAGATAACTGAATTAATCTTAATATTAAACAAAAAATCAAAATTACTTATAATAGTTTTCGTAACAAACATGTGATTTATTCATTAGGGGATAACTTGTACACAAATTAAATAATGATGATAAAAGTATTCGTAGTTGAAAAAATTAGTAATAAACTAATCAAATCATAGCGAGAATTGAATTACAAATGATTAAAATAGAAATAAATGTTCTTTATATAGTGAAAATAAATATGAATATGGCTACTTATAAGAATAAGTAAAAAATAATAAGTAAATATTCAAGTTAATAATAATTATTAATAAAATAATATTATAAAATAATAAATAATTAAAGAATTAATATCTTAATATAAGACAAAATATGATTAAATTATTATATATAAATAATAATAATATAATATAAAGTATTAAAAAATAGTTCTAGTTTAATAGATAATAATAATGTAAGTTACGAGTTTTTAATATATGAAGAATATTTTTATAATTCATAAAAAATTATATATATTAATAAATATGTAAAAATGTATTATTAAAAAAAAAGGCAATGATTAAATGTAAAATATAAAATATTTAAACTAATTATTTAATTATAAGAATAGGAAAAATATAATAATAAGTAATAAGAAATAATTAATTAAATAAATTAATTATAAAATATAATAATTAAAAATTATAATAATATTAATATATTAATAATAATAATGAATAATATATAATTAAACTCATAAGAATATATAAATAATAATAAATAATTAATATTATAAATAATATTTAAGTATATAATAAATATATATAAAAGAATAATAATATAGTTAATAAAAGATTCAATAAAATCATATAATAATTTAAAAGTATAAGTAATTAAAGAATAATTAGTAAAAGATTAAACTTATGTAAGTAAAATTACACAGTAAAATTACATGATAATTAAATTTGTAATTTAATTATTAATTACAAATAATATTCTTAAGAATATAATTAATTCGTAAAGAAAGAATAAATATAGTTTATAGCTATATACTTTAAATCTTATATTATTAAGTTTTAATTAATATTGTTATATTTTATAAAAAATACGTTTTAATTTAGTAGAGGGTAAAAGATGTAGAGTGTACGGGTTATTGATAATTTAGTTAATTAGCATATGTAAGTTGTAAAGTGCGGCTACGACGGCCTGGTAAATAGTAACTATACAAGGAGGCTATAAGCACATCTATATATATATATAATATCACTGACGTACGCTTATCCTGCTGTAGTTTCTCGAAGACATTGAACGGCGTGGAACAAGTTAGCACTCTACTCTTCAGGAGCGATCACTGAAAGGAGGCCATATTCTCCATGGGTCTAATGTAATATAGATTATCCAATTGCACAAAAAGACCTTCTTATAGGGCAGTGGACAGACTGAGCGTGTTTCAAAAGATTAATTTAGGTATAGGGATGGGCATGTAAAAAATAATGTTAGGTTCGTGACCTCGTTAAGAGGTTACGAGCAAAATGGACAAATGCCTGAATGTGAACTCAAACACCGCAATCCATGACCATTACCATAAAGACGGATTCTTATACCCCTTCAGCATAGGCAGAACTGTGTTGAAGCTTATTCATAAATGATTACCTATACAAATCCATGGCATACCCAATCGCTCTGCGGAGTTAGTAAGAGGCAAATAGTTAAGTATTTAGGGGGAATAAATTTTGAGGGAAAATGAGAGTGCTCAATATTAGTATAATATCACAAATGGTGAATATAGAGCAAGAAGTCTTATGAGAAAACAAACAGACCAAATCAGCTGGACTATACCTTCCTTTGAAGAAGGACCTTGAGCAGGTAAAGTGGTAAATCTTGAGTTTTGTATATATTCAATATTAAATTTAGTTTAAATTATAAATATTATTATTAGATATATATAATATAAATTTTTGGTAATGAATATTAAAGTTTTTAAGTATGATTAATTAATTAAAAAATTATCTATTATAGTTGAAGTATTACAGAACTATTATAAATAGCAGGAGGTCAGTACGCGGAAACGTATGCGGTAACATGCTGAACTTTGCCTATAGTATAGATGATAGACGGATGGAGTTATGTAATGTTCTGATATAAAGTATGATGCGGTATAGGATAGTATATAGCTAGTCATAGCGGAACTACGTTTCTCGATTTATATGCCGGATTTTCTCACTCTATCCTACTTCCCTAAAACATATTTTATATTATATTATATATATAAATATAATAAATATGTCGTTAATACCATATTAACAATTAAAGAAAAGCAAACTGAATAAAAATATCTATGAAATAAAATTAATCACTTTAATAAATAAATAATAAATATAAAAATTAATAAATATATATATATATTAATTAATATAATTAAATATTATCATGCAATTTATATCCAAGTTATATTATTAAGAGTTTTAGGTATTAAGGAATTACGATTGGTTATAATATATTGTTAATATTTAAATCGTTAATTATGTAAGATGTTTTATATTAATTTTTAATAAGTTTTAATTAGAGTTTAAAATATGAAATATAATCAATAAATTAATTTCATTATTTTATGTTAAATAGTTAATCGAAATCATAGTTCGGACCGTGCATTTGTTGTTTTCCATATGTGTGTAATTAAATTATTTAATTATAATAATAAGTGGAGCGGTGCGGTGCATCCTCCCACAGACGAAAAAGTTTACACTAGGTGATACTTGCAAATCATTTGTATATAGAGTAAATAATAAATAGATACTAAGTCAAGATATACTCCCTGTTATACGCCGATGTAAATGTTTTGAAAGTGTGTGTCTGAATTTAGTTTCATTTAAGTATTTAACTATATTGAGATATCCTCCTTTAAGTTACTTTGTAATACGAATTTGAATGATTTTCCTTATAATATCATTCGCGTTGTAACAAACATTACTTCAAAACTTTAGAGTCGTAATTTTTTGAGTAATAATAATATAATAATAAATAAATAATAATAATTAATAATAATTAAATAAATATATAATATAAATAATAATAATAATAATAATAAAAGTAATCTTATTAATAATAATATACAGTAATTAAATAATACTATAACTACTACTATTAGCTACTACTACTACTATTTATATATATACTAAGTTTATAAAATTTATATTATCTAATGAATTAAATGATAATGATAAATTAATTAATGTTTAATATACATAATAATAATTTCTACGATAATTTCTAATAATTAAAAAATCATTGACAGATTGTTGATAATAAAATAAGAAATAATAGTAATATATAATAATATATAAAATATAATATTAATACAATTATTAATAATGAATATAAGATAAATTTTGATTAATAATATATGATATATAATGATAACATAGTATTCATAATTTTGATATATATATATTAATTATTAATATGTAATTAATAATTTAAATAATTGATAATGATATTGTATTAATTTGATATTGATTTTATTTATGATAAGGATAATAATAATATATAAATAATAATATATAATATATAATAATTAATAATAATATAAAATAATATTGATTAAAATTTTATAATACCATATAAAGCATTTATTCATATATTAGTCATAAAATAAATAAGAAGAATATATAAAACTAATAATAAAAGTATATAATTGTTTGATAAATAATTTTAATAATTTGCATGACTTAGCATGCCTCAATATATACAAGAATTCCAAAAGAAATTAATGTAGTTCATTACTAATTGTTCACAACTTAATAAATATTTGATATTAATATTTTAATGAGTATAAGAAGTAAAAGAAGTTAAGAAATATAGTTAATAGTTAAGTAAGATAGTTCATTAAAAATAAAAGAAAACATCAAAACTGTATATGCAAGAGAATTTAATAAAGTATTAAATATTAACCATTGTATAAGGTATTTTATAACTGTATATACTAATAATATAAAGAATAATATTATATTATTAATATATTATATATATATAAAACTAATGAATATATTTAATATAGATTATATATATAACCTATATATATTATATATACGTATTTATATATTAAATATAAGATATATAAGATAATTTATATAAATATTTAATATATTATGTTATTATATTCGTTAATATGATTAATTTATTATATTATTATATATATGAAATATATATATAATATAATAATATTTATATTATATATATATTATATATATATATAATATAGTATATATATATAATTAATATAATATAAGATATATATATATATATATATAATATACGATATTATATTATAGCTCATTACTATTATATAATAATAATAATAATAATACATAAATATAATAATTACATAGTTTATTGATATATTAAAATTAAAGTTGTTAATTTAATATATAATTATTATTATTATATATATAATAATATAGATTATAAAATAATTACTATATAAAATAAGATATAGATATATTGTAGAAAAATTTGTGATAGGAATATTAAATTATATATTGTATTAAAATATATATATATTAATATTATACTGATTATTATATATAGTAAGGCTTGAGCAATGATAGTTATTTTGCATTCCGAGTCAAATCAGAAGTCATTATATAATTATAATAGTTGTATAGTAAAATGACATAGCATGTTTCTGTTAGGGTGGGTGAAGAAAAATAGTGACTTATGCATTAGGTGTTATATACAGGTGAAAAACCCCCGTCATGAGATAAGTACTAAGGTAAACTGCAATGAGGACTCAAACTGAAGCGGATACAGTGAATACAAGTCAAATAGTGAGGTGCAGTAAAAAATATCACAGATAGCGCATTAAGTGGTAAATGGCTCGTGCGGATAAAAATAAAATGTTCTTTAAGATTTCGGACTATAATCGAATGGCAGAACGCAGGTACCGGCAGTAGAATTATGCAGTTATCCTACGTACAAGAGTAGATTAGAGTCACACCTAATTTGAATAGTAATGGCGTAGCTATGAGTGTGTACAGATAAGGATCATATAAAAGCTAATGAGTACGAGGATAACCCGGTGACCAACCTGGTGTAAGGATGGCGCTGACTGATTACGTATATGAGCTACTCGGTAATATGTATTAAAAACCGATCATAAAATATCGTTCATGTGAGGTGGTGGGATATAGAGACGACATATTGTATATATAATTTTATGCATAATTATTAATACTGAATTCTTAATTAAATAAGTCTATAATTAATAATAAAACTAGTTGAGCTCCCGTGTCAAGGGTAAGGTTATATAAACAGTCTCAGCGAACGCATCCGCCCATAAATAAGTAGTTATTATAATGGTTAATCCTGTTGTACATGCTATTAACTGTGTATTTTCAGACGAAAAGATATAAACATCTATATATATCCAAGCGGTTGGAAATACTAATATATATATATGAATATAATTATAATAGTTTATAATATATCTTTATGATATATGCAATATATATGAATAGATACTACCTATAGAGATAATGAGTAGTAAATATAATGTAATATGAATATATTGATATATAGAGAATATAGTTGAATATGAAGTTGTTATGAATATATAATTAATAATATAGATAATAATAATAAATATTATATAAGATATATATATATAGATTAATATTTGATTATATGTATATAGTATTTTAATATAATATTAATAATAAATATATATGAATTATTATAATGAGTATATATATATAATAAAGATATATATAAGAAGAGATATTAATAATATATAGTAATATATATTATATAAAGTAAGAATAGGTTAGTCTGTATAGATTTAGTTATATATATTAAATATATAACTATATATATATGAGTATATTGTAAGTTAAAGAATATATATATGAAATATATATAATATAGAGTAATATAATATAATATATAGAATTGATATATTATATGAGAAATATTAATATATATATATATATATTTATAGTAACAATTAATATTATATATATATATAATAATATAATAGAATTATAATATATCGTTTGAGTATTATAAAATTATATATATATATATTAATAGATATATAGGTTAATATATATTAATTAATATAGTAATAATAATATATATAATAAGATATATTGATATAATTGAACAGAGTCATATAATATAATATAAATAGATAGATATGGTAATATGAGAATAAAGGTAAAGGATAATATAGATAATATATGTATAAAATTGAATGAATAAATTATAATTCTATAATAATTATGAAGTAAGAAATATAATGGGCATGGTTAAAGAGATTGAATAAAAATTATAAATTATATAGATAAATATAATTAAGAAGAATTTGAAATAAATATATATAACCTTAAATTATTATTATAATATTAGATAATATATATAGATTATAGACGTAGATAACCTTATGATTAATCGTAAATAATATATGATATCTAAATATACATGAATATATATATATAACGAGATATATACATAGATATATAATTAAGATAGAATAGATATAATATCGAATACATATATATTAACTACTAGTACATATATATTATATATTAGCCGATATTTTTCGGCTTCGTTTATTTGTCTGGAACGTTAGTACTATGATAGTCTAACCAATGATAGATCCCCAGAAGACATAGAATAGTACACGCGTGTGGTAGGTAGCTACGTGTATAATTTGGGATTTCACGAAATTAGTGCAAAAGGATGTTAGAGTTTATTGTCTCGAAGACCAAAAGATAGAGCGACGTAATACGATACCCCCTTAAAGAGTAGGAGTAGCAAAACTTACCACCACTCCCATTATCGTATATGTATTAACTATGTATAAGTAAGAACAATCTCCACCGCTTATAAATATAATCCGTAAGTTAGTGTGGGCATAGATATAAATATGCGTTACAAACAAATCTAGCACCAACAGCTTAAGTCGTTTAATGCGAACATGGATGTGATCCGATAGTGTGAAATTGATGATAATGAACGTTACATCATCGTCGAGGAGGATTACTGACCCTAATCTAGGTACAGTTTGTTGTATTTCCCACCATAAATCCGCTACCCCAATAACCTCCCCGTACAGCCATTGGGGGATAAGTGAGGAATAAGCATATATATAAGTTATAATTATGTATTATTATATAAGTAGTGAATATATTAATGTTCGTAGATAAAGCTCGCACCAATGGTTGGAGTGCCATCAAACAATATTTCGAGGAATACAAACTTCAGCTAATATTACGTACTGAGATAAAATCTATGTAGTAGAGCAATAAAAAGACCTCTAACTGCACTAATAAAGAAGGCTTCTCCGTGAATAGTACCACATGAATAGTAAGATAGGTGATGTGAGCAGAGTCAAAGCATTTAGGCCGGCTAAGACATCACCATGAGTAAATAGTAAGTCAGTGAGTTGTCTGATACGCTCGCTCACGGCTAATGGAAAATATGATTATAAAACGAAAGTGGGGAAGTCTCTAATAATATAGTAAGTACGTTGATATTCGGATAAAAATTTGCCGAGACTGAAGTTATAGGTTGACAAAGAAAATAGTAGCGTAACTGTAGTAGCTAGTCAGAATACGATAGATGACAGTGAAGTTATGTAGGTAGTATCGTCGAATCAGATCAAGTCTTAATAATAACATAAAGATATACAGTTATATCAATGTAATGATGAGTATATATTAATAAATTATATTATTGACTAATTAATAATGATATATAATACTATTTAAGATATATATTATAGTATAATAGTATAATATGTTATTATAATATAATAAAGAAATATATATTATAATAATTAATATATATATATATATTATATATAATAGTATAGTTGTAGAGGGTGTCTGATCCAACTATAATACGTACCGATTGAGTGTGAAAAATCCGAAAACGTAAAAATGTAACTGAGGATAAAAAAATTGCGTAGCGAAAAAAAATTAATATACCGATACCGAATATTCGTAATATTATACCGAATAGAATTCATCTCAGCCTAGTCGAATTATAACCTATATCCCAAGAGGAGTTGGCAATAGTGTCGTGCAGTCACATAATGAGTGAAATCAAGATAAGATAATATAAATACGTGAACTATACGGGGCATATACATAATCAATAAAAAAAAGGTTCAATCTATATTTCAATGCATCGCAAGCGCTTATAAAATAGTTGTACTTTTCTAAGTAGTAAATGAGGAATCGGATTAGGGGTGTTAAGATAATCACCACTGAATAGTTGTAATATTAAGCACGTCGTTATAATAAGTGGATCAGTATATGCTCTCATAGGGGGCGTAGCATAAATTTGATGCATATGGTTTACCCGAGATTAACTTCATCCCGTGAGTGTAGTGTTTTGCAGATGTCCCGTCCGAGGAAGTTAATGAGCGAAAAGTGTCAGGGGGCGCGAGCGAGGTGCGTGTGTATTGGTCAAGTTTTGTGATGATATTCTGTAGAAGTCGAGACCTTTCCCCGTTCTCATTTCTTCTCTCCTCTCATCTTCTTCTCCATTCCTACTCCCTATCATGCCTCCTTAATACTAGCTACTCTCGGGCATATGCGTGAAGTGGAAGCAATCAGTGAATCTATTAAAAGTATCAGTACCTTATCATTTATTGTGGAGCAATTTAACTACTAAGTATAGGATAAAATAGTGAGCTTATCTCATCCATCTATTGATAATATTACAAGTCGTTATAGTATATGTTTCTAATCTTTCTAAATATGTTGTTCACCCATAAGTTTAATATAATATACTATAAAAATCGATCTAGTGATATAGTAATTATTGAAATTATGCTCTCAAGTATAAAGTTAGTATCCTGAGCTTTATGTAACAGCTTTCGAGTTTGCCATTAAGAGTAAAAGTAACTACTACTCATAAATTGACACAAGTAATAGAACAGGTAATTGATATCATAAGTTAGAATTATTGAGTGAAGCGTGCTCGTGAGGCTGTTCCTAGTCATAGAGTGGTAACCTTATTAAATATTAGCTCAGTAAGATTTAATATGTCTAGTACCTTCAGATAGCGTCATGAGTAATTGTATTCTATTAGCATAACGAGGCAGCTAAGGAAGTTGGCGAAGGGATGGACATCACGTGCCAATGAGCAGTGAGAAAAGTGATGTGTGTGACACAACCTGGCGATGATCATTATGCTTCCTAATAGGTGTCCAGTAAATGATTAACCATATAACTACGGTTACGTAATATTTAATAGTAATAATAATTTGAGATGAAGTAGATGAGCCAAAAATAACCAAGATCAAAATTTAAGTAAGTGAATGAGGCTTACAATATTCTGATATAATGTACTTAAGGATGGTTCATAAACATTAATGAGTGAGCCGAACCTCGTCCATAAATTGGTAAAACCTAATGTGGTTCTCAGCTCCAATAAGCATATAGTGTCACAATATCTAATAACCGCTTTCCTGTTCTATGGGATAATAGTACCGGGCGCTAATGATAAATTAACAAATACCCCCGTTGGACCTCAAAAACGTAAGAATATGTCCAACTCCAGTGTGGAAAACCTAATTGACTGAAATCATTATAATATAATTATATATTGAGTTGACATATAAACTCTTGACGGTGAATAACCACTAGTAAGTAAATACAGATGTAAGTAATAACTACATACTTTATATACCTCCACTAACAAAAACTAATATATAAAATCAGTAGGTGATTGAAGACCAAGTTTGTGTAAAGTAGCCTAGTGACTACGTTTGTGTTATTGTACTAGGAAATAGGCTTGCCTAAGCTAATATAGTGCTCATAAACGTAGTTAACCTTGATTCTTAAAAGTAACGTAAGAAGAATATAATATAAATAAAGCGGGATATTTTATTGATGTGACCCACATAACGACTGACATCTCCGTGTTCGATGCTGCTTTAAAGCTATATACAACAAGACTTAAGTACGTTTTATATATTATAGCTAAAGTAAGCAACTTTAGGAATGCATTTTCAGATGTAGCACATAAAATTTTTCTAGAAACAGGTAAATCCAATGTTTGGAACCATCTATAACATTGTTTACAGGTAACTTGACTAGACATGTTATTCATTTACTATCTAGATGTAGAATGAGTATATTTAAAGTCCTACTTACTAGATATCATTTTATCTCACTCAAATGAATAATAATTAAAATTTCCGGACTTTAAATCCATTATAAAGGGTCGGATGTAATAGTTAATTATATAATATACAGTTTAATGTAAATACTCTTATCTAAAGCTAAGACTAAAGTTCATGGATAAAGTACGTTACCAGACCAAGTATATAGGGTAACTATAATCATTAAATATTATTAAATATGTATAATTTGTTGTTCATTTTGATGTTAACAACGCCTTATATACCACAGTTATTATAAATAACCTGATCTTAACGAAGTGAAAAATTTATACATATACATATTTATTATATAGTTTAACATAATTAACTCTAAAACCATTCTTTCCATAAGTATAACATTTAGATTGTGTATGTTAGTGAACCTCCATATGACTGCTAAATGTACATAAAGCCGGGTATTAATAATTAAGGTTATGTAAATCAAATATATTAATATATTCATTAAGCATAAAGAATAGACATTATCATATCAAGAACGATTATGTTACTCTATTCACCTTCAATATAACCTATTAAAAATAATTATAGTTATAAGTTTTGATACATTAAAATACTTATCTGCAACAATTATTAAGATAGCTCTGTTATATAGTGAAATAAGAGTATAGCGATTATGTCAAATAATTTGTTGTTGTCAAGTTAATATTTATATATGATATTAATATATTATAATAAAATATATAATAATTAATAATATATTAATAGTAATACTTATAAATAATATATACAATATAAATATATTATATTTATATATATAATTTA
This sequence comes from Trachelipus rathkii, assembly GCA_015478945.1. Lineage (NCBI taxonomy): Eukaryota > Metazoa > Arthropoda > Malacostraca > Isopoda > Trachelipodidae > Trachelipus > Trachelipus rathkii. The sequence continues at coordinate 96,641 of JABUQX010018660.1, forward strand.
TATTATATCTTCGATCTTGTAAGACCATTATGAATAATATGACTGCTATAATAAAATTATTGTAATACTATATTCAAAACCACACAAATATTCTTCACAATATATGCATGAAGATATTAGTGCATATAAACCTAATTTACATGAGTGGTAATTTATGTTTCTATCACATTAGTCTAAAATCTCAAGTCTAAATAACCCCTCGATTCGAAAATAATGTCAGGGGGGTTAGCACATGAATACAAATGATAATAAAACAAAAGGGAATAACAGCTTATAATATCCGAGAGGCAAACCATATCACATAATAAGAGAATAATATAAATGAAATGAAGGAGAAAATGTGCGTATAGTAAATAATAAAATTACAAAGTATAGGTAGTTAAGAAGCCTAAGTACGTTTTATAATATAATTGATAAACTAGAGGATATACAGAACAGTAGAGGCATACTACTTCAGCAGGGTAATTATATTAAGAATAACCATATCGGGCTCATATAATAATATGCCTCCTATACCTGAAAATTAATACTCACACTTACTTAACGAGTTATTGACAAATAATAATCAATATAGTACAAATAGCTAAATAATTATATGTTTATATATATATCACCATAATAATAAGAATAACTAATCTATCATAATTATGAATTCCAAAAGGCTAAAATAATATATTAATATAGACTATAATATAGTTATCATTATAACCTTATTATATATATAACATATACAATATAACATACTAATAACTTATCAG
>JABUQX010018661.1:0-2500 GCA_015478945.1 Trachelipus rathkii
ATACACATTAAATCGTCAACGCTAAAGGAAGAATTTTGACCATCTTCAATGAAAATGATGACGGATTTTTAAAAAGAATGAAAGATGTCATAAAATTAGAGCAAAAACGCTTAGTTCTGTGGAAATTAAATGACCTTCATACTATTGCAACTTTAGATCCCCGTTATAAAGGCAATTTTTTTTTGTACAAATATTAGAAACAAGTTTAAATCGTCACCTTGTGTTGCAGTTGACAAAACTTCAATCCGAATAGTCTATTAAATCGCACCCATTAAAAGGAATTAAACGAAATCTTCAGAACCAACATCTTCTACAAGTAAATCAAGAACAGATTCACTGGAGGAATTTCTACAGTGCAGTAGTGATGAAGAAAACACGCATTACCAAAAGATGTAGTGCAAATGATGAAAAATACTAGTCATTAGTTGCTGGAAAGTTAAGCAAAATGTTTCCCACGCTTAAGTAACTTGCAATGAAATATTGGCCTGTCCTCCAACTAGAGTTCAAGTGAGAGAGTATTTTAGGCAATGCTGGGCTATTTATTATGATGACAGAAAACAGACTCTTCAGCAGAAAAGGCAGAAGAAATGATGTTTCGTCAAGCACAACTTCTATATTTACATTCAATACTAGGCAAAAAGCTATATAAATCCTTTGTAAATCTCTTTCCATTAAGTCGGTGAATGGGGAAAGAGGCTGGTGGGGTGCATTTGAGTTGGGTCCCCGCTCTCGCACCATAGGTAACAATTATATTATTGATTGTGGCTAAAACTCGAAGATATAACTATATAGATATATATATATATATATATATATTATAATTATATATATATAATATATATTATATATATATATATAATATATATATATATGTATATTATATATATATATATATATATATATATTATATATTATATATAATAATATATCAGACATCCGCATCCCGGATGTTAAAATCAAACATTCGCAAAAAAGTGACATCTGATGCATCACTATATATATATTATATAATATATATTTATATATATATATTATATATATATATATATATATATTATATATATTAATAAATATTATATATAATATATATATATATATATATATATATATTATATAATATATATATATATAGTACACATACATACCTCGGTGTATATTAAGGCTTATATATATACATTATAATATATATATATACTATATATATATATATATATAGTATTATATATATATATATAGTATATATATATATATTATATATATATTATATATTATATATATATAATATATATATATATTAATATATTAAGACGTTTTCGTTTTTTATATCTGAGGCTTAGGAAAACATAAGGAAGATGCTCGAGTTTTGCGTTTCGCTTTATTGTCAAATTTACCGAAAAATTGTAAGAAATGCTTTTCCAGACGTAAGGAATTTCCTCAATTCTGAAAGGTTGCTATTCTTGCCGAATTTAAGACGTTCTTACGAAAATGTAAACCAAACAAGATTGGCGGGGTTAGGCCCCGTCTGAATGATAAATTTTCATTCATATAAGATCAGCTTTAAATCTAATTTCTTCAAATAGGATAAACTCCATCACAAATAGTTAATCAATTATTTGTAATCTAAACCATGTTATTTTTTTATATTTCTGCTATTCCAAAACCACGTACTCCATCACCAACCCTTAATTTCCATTTTTAAAAACAAAAAGTTAAGCTTTAGCACGATTCGAGGTGTTTAAATTGGAATTAGTCGTTTAAACAGGAAATTCTTTCATATCGAGCGTAAAGACAAATGACAAAAACGAAAACAGTCTAAATTAAAAGCAAAGGCAAATTCTAATTCATTCTATCGTAAACGTATCGTATTATTACAATTACGATTAAAGAGACTATATCTAAAGAAATTGGTCCAACGTAAAGTATTTGTGTTTGCTAATTTTATATCGCAATCCCACGAATACATTACTTGGGACTAATTTCTTTATTTCTATCTCCTTAATCATAAAATTGCGGGTCTAAGTCCCGCATACACAAGCCTTTGTTATTTGTGCTGATTGGAAGTTTTTCCATGAAGAAATCACATAATTCTCCGTAATTTTCTAGGCTTTAGCTTATCCCTTCATAACATTTTGGATAAACTGGTTTACTCGTTTCTCGATACACTATATCGCCCTAAAAACTATACTGCATATGATGTTCCTAAAACTTCCTGTTTATGCTAGGCCTTCCTGCATTGGACCCCTTTCCAATGTTCTTCCCTTTCAGATTTAAAACATTTTAAACCAAAACTTAACATATATATTTCTTATATATTTTATAATAAACAACAAACTCATTTGCAGTGTTCTTTAAGATTTAAAGAAAGCATCCTCCATGAACTTTCAGCGTCACAACATCGTTTACAAATATAAATGTGTCGACTTTAACGTTGACTATGTAGGTCAAACTTTCCAATTAACTAAAGATGCGAGCTTCAAACGCATGGACATTTCCTTTCTAA
>JABUQX010018661.1:5000-10000 GCA_015478945.1 Trachelipus rathkii
AACATTAACAAATTGCTTTATTATTATTATTATTATTATTATTATTATTATTATTATTATTATTATCAAAATACTTATATATCAACAAAGTTATAGATATAAAAATCGGAATAAGATTATCCGATGCACCAGACCAGTGCGGTACGTGGTGCGATAGAATTTAGTGCGGTACAGTGCTGCACACAAATCCCAAGTTCCGGTGCGGTGTGCACTGAAATATATAGAGGTGCGGTGAGAAAAAAAATGACCATTGGTTAGATGCGGTTCGTGGTACTGAGCGCTCACTCTTGGACGGTGCGAGAGATAAAAATCCGGTGCTCGAAAAACCCAAAGCATGGAATAACTGATTAGAAAAATTGATTGGCAATATATTGAACCATCGTAATCTGCTTCGTCACTTAATACGATGACGTCACTCGGCACCAGAGAAAGACTTTTCCGGTCTGGATCCGTGTGAATCATTATGAAATAGGGTCAGGCAAGGATTTGGATGGCGGTCATTCCCCCTCCCCCTCTTATTCTAACGGGTGTTATACCAGAAACACTAAAATACATTCACAAGGTGACATAACACACAATCCACACATATACATACATACACACACACACACACATATATATATATATATATATTTATATTATAATTTATAAGAATAATTATTAATTTATATAAATAATACATTATTTATATATTTTATATATATATATTATATATATAATATATTATATTATATATATTATATATATATATTAATATATATATATATATAATATATATATGGTAAAAAGAAGTTAAGAACAAAAGGATTTAGCAAAGACAAAGCCTTTGATGGACGCTAGCTCTAAGGGGCTTTCCATTAATGGTTTCATTTTTAGTTTGTGTGTTGTGAAACTTGTGTGCGTGCACCGCAAGCGCTGCGTGCTGATCAGTGTGTGTGAAAGAAGTTGATTATTTTATAATAAATTGAAGACAAAGTAAGAAACATTTCACCAGAGATTTAAAAGAACTAAAGAGTTAGATAAAGAGAGAAGAAGAGATGACTGGAGGAAAAAAAAAAAAAGATGAAGTTCATGTTCAGAAATTATCAACAGCCGAATACCGGAAAAGGATAAAACAAATATATTATATATATATATATATATATAATACTATATAATATATCATAATATATATATAATATATATATATAGTTATAGATATTATTACTATATATATATATATATGATATAATATATTCACTAGATGCGCTACTACAAATAGTGATTATATATATAGTATATATATATATATTATATATCATATATATATATATATATATATATTAATAATATATAATTATATATATATATATATATATATATATTATATATACTTATATATAATATAACTGGTGCTACTACTACTACTATTAAATGGTAATACTTCTTCTAATAAATATTACTACTACTACTGGTATTATTAATAAACTATTACTACTAATAAATAAAAACGGGAAAAAAACGTGTTTTTTTTCATATTAGATAGGGCTTGACTCTGAACAACGAAAGCGGTCAAGCAGCGGGGGTTTAAGTCCCTGAAGGCTTGCAATAGAGAAGAAGCAGAGGAGGAGAAGCGCCGCCGCCTCTGCCGACGAACGACGACTGACCGCTGCGACCGAGGAAACTTTTTTAGTAAGGAAAGACAGAAATTTAACAGATGCCATCTCTACTGTCTTAATATTTCATCATTATCAATAAAGGGAAATAATAATAATAATAATAATAATAATAATAATAATAATAATAATAATAGAGAATTAGTAAGAAACCAAAATTATTAAGAAGGATTAGCAAAAGTAAATGCTGCAGAGGAAAAAACTGAGCTATTCCTGCTGCTGCAAAAAAAAAACAAAAAAAAAACATGAAATTATTCATCAAGGAAGGAGTAGGAGAGGGAAAAACGAGGAATGGGAAGAGAGAGAGAGAGAGAGAGAGAGAGAGAGAGAGAGAGAGAGAGAGAGAGAGAGAGAGAGAGAGAGAGAGAGAGAGAGAGAGAGAGAGAGAGAGAGAGAGAGAGAAGGAAAGTACAAATTGTTTATTTAAAGGGATAGACGAAAATTAAAACATTAAAAAAATAAAATAAAAATATTATATTCAAAAGAGGTACAAAGATGAGGGTAGATGAAGAGAACCAGGAAATTGCTGGGGGTTATAAGAGGAAAAAAAAGAGATAACATTTAAAAAGAAGAGGGGAACAAAGATAAAGAATGAGGGAAATGAAGATAAAGTAGATTATGAGAAAAACGAAGAAAATAAAATGAAAAAATGATGATAAAGGAGAACGAGAAAAATGAAGACAAAAATGAAGAAAATGATAAAGAAGAATGGGAAAAATGATAATGAGAAAAATGAATATAAAAAAAGAAGAGGAAAATGAAGGATAAAGAAAATAAGGAAGATAAAGAGAGAAATATGAAGATAAAGGATTTGAAGATAAAGAAAAATTGTTACATGAATGAGAAAAATGAAGATAGAAAATATTATAATGAAAGGTTAGATAAAAAAGAAAATAAAAAACGAGGAAAATGAAAGATAAATAGATAAAGAAGTATGAAGGAAATGAACATAAAGAAGAATGAGGAAAATGAAGATGATGAATAAAGAAAATGAAGAGAAAGAAGAAAATAAATAAGAATGAAAAAAATGAAGATAGAGAAGAACGAGGAAAAAGATAAAGAGAACTGAGAAACATGAAGATAAGAGGAATGAGGAAAATGCAGGATAAAGAAGAACGTGGAAAATGAATATAAAGAGCGAGAAAAATAATAAAAATGAGAAAAATGGTTACAAAGAATGAGAAAAATAAAGATAAAAAAAAAAGCTGAGGAAACCAAAGATATCAATGACATTTATCATCCCTTAAAGATTATGTTGAAAACGCATAAAAATTTATTTTAAATTGCGCATCAGCGAAAGGTCCTGGGGTCCTCCTAAGGGGTGCCGCTGTTTTTTAAGAGAAGGTTTTTTTTTTTTTTTTTTTTTTTTAATGAAGGGCAAGATCCAATATTTTGCTTAGCATAGCCCAAATTTCCCTCCCCCTAAAAATGAATAAATTCGGAATTTTCAGAACCGATTTGACTATATAATCACTCCAAAGTGAGCTTTTTTTGCCTCTTAAAACGTGTTTTCCGGGTTTTTCTGTGTCTGTAGTCTTCTTTCAGAATTTTTCATTTTTTCAAACCATTTTTTTGACATTCTTCGTAATAACTTCCAGAATTTTTTCGAAATGACTTCAAAACTTGAAATATGCATAGATTTTTACTTTATACCTTAACAAAAGTAACATCGGCTTTCATACAATATATTATTTTTTGTAGCTCAGCGATTGTCAATTTCCAAACCTATTTTTTTTTTTTTGAAATGAAAAAAATGCGATATTTTTTTTTATTTCTTGTCCGATCAACATCAAATTCCCAGGGATTTGTATAGTCGGCGAGATGCATCTTTTTTACTTAGATAAATATTTTTGTATACTCAATTGAAAATTTTTAATAAAATTTCAAATTTTTTTTTTTTGAAGTTGTTCCAGGAACCAAATCCAAACTTAATGCATATACAAAGAAATATTCTAAGTAAAATGTGCATCTCCCCCGACTACATAGCCCTGAAAATTTCATCCACTTCGCACGAACAGAAAAAAAAAAATTTATCGCAATTTTTCATTTTCAATCCAAAAAAAAGTAGGTTTTGGAAATTGACAATGCTGAGCACAAACTCTCAAAAAATTCGAAAAATGTACTTCTCTCTACTTTTGTAGGTAAATGGACCTTATATATGCATATTTCAAGTTTGAAGTATTTTTCAGAAAATATCTTGGTAGTTGATGCTAAGAAGTTTCCAAAACATGGTTTGAAAAAATTGAAACAATTCTGAAAGAATACTACAGACACAAGAAAACACCGGAAAACAACGTTTTACGAGGGCACAAAAGGCTTACATTTTGGTGTTTATATAGTCAAAATCGGCTTATTATGGTGATATGCTAGTGGTATACAATCTGAGCATGGCATAGTGATTAAGAACCAAAACTAGGGGGACTTTGTGCATCCCTCCGGCTCCCTCACTAGTATGTGCATTTGTTGTGCATTTGGCACATATGCAATCTATTAGGCTTCGTCCTTTCCCCTCATTTTTCATATAAAATTTCGTTTTTCCATCCACTTCCTCCACCACAGTTTCTATAATTTCTTTCTTTTGATAAAGAGGTAGATGAACGCCGATGATACCATTCCTTACGGGAGGGACACCTGTCATCAACTGTGCTGAAGGGAGGTGTGAACCGCAAACACCCGTTTGTAATTCGGTGCACACGACCTAGCACCAAGCTTGGATCTTTTCCTTGACCCCTCCTGGAACATCTATAATAAGAGACTCCCCACCGATTAGCGCGTCCTCCGGGCACAAACTTCATAGGGCTCGATGCCCATGAGGGGGACCCCTTTGATTTAATATAGCATGGAAAATCTTAATTCGCCTCGGAAATTAATGGATTTAACGATTGTCGAACCCGCACCTACTAACGGACTTACTCTTCTGAATTGCAATTCGAATATTAATGCCGTGATTCGCTCCATTTCACCCGGAAGGCCTCTGTCTATCCCCTAGCGATCAGTCGCCTGGCACGCCCTCGACATCCCAGGTGCCCAAACGGTCGGGACAACCCCGAAAAGGTGCCCCCGTCCTAGTCGTTCTCAACAGTTTACTCCATATGCTGCTCCCCCTCGGACTGGTAGCGTGACACAACATTCCGTGTTATTTATTCTTATTGCGATCCATCACCTCCAAACCTTTTGAAGTAAAAGAACCATCATTCTTAGTGATGCACTTGAAAAAGCTTTAGGAGTTGAAGACCCCCAGTCACGTTAATGAGGAATGGGTCCCTTCTCGTTCAAGCTACTACCCGGAATCAAAGCTTTATCTTGATCTTTAACTCTTCTTGGAAACAACCCTCCTATTTCCAC
>JABUQX010018661.1:15000-17500 GCA_015478945.1 Trachelipus rathkii
TCCTAATACAAAACCATGATTAAAGAACTGAAGATCCACAGGTAAAAAAAAAAAAAAAAAAAAAAGCCATCTTTGTAGATTTGAGAAAACACTCAGAAGAAAGTAGTTTTCCATGTTTGTATTTCGTTTAGCCTTTCGTGATGTGAATCTAATAGTTCACTCTACAACTTTAAAAATAGGTTGAATAGGGGCATAAAAATGATTTCATTGTTATTAGTTAATAAACATTGTTGTTCCTTTTAAAATTAGTTTCAATGGGACCTTGATTGAGCCACTGGATGTCTCGTAAATAAATTAAATGTGTAAATGTTTGGTTAGCGTATTGTGTGTAACATTAATTTACCATCCTCTATCAAACTTCAATTGCACGTACTACGGGTTAGAATATTAGTGGTTTAAAAAGGAATTTAATTAAGAAAATAAATATATATACAATCCTAGTTAGAACAAATGTTTATATTAGAGTTTGAATAGTTGTTAGACGTACTCTTTCAGAAAACGAAATAAATTTCGGTCGGACCGGAATAAAATCTTTAGTACGCAGGCAGGGAATTCCGGTACCACCCTAATAATATATATATATAATATATATATATTATATATATAATTATATATACATATATATTATATATATTTATATTATATATATATATTATATATACAGTATATAATATAATATATATATATATATATATATATATATATATATATATATATATAATTTATATAGTATAGATATAATATATATATATATATTTATATATATATTATAATATATTATATATAACAGATATATATATATTAATATATTCTAGATATATTATAATATATATATTATACTAACAACTCAATATATTATATATATACTACTATATATATATATATATATATATTATATATATATAATATATATATATATAACTATATATATACTATATAGGTATATTCTTTAACTAGATGGGGTGAAGATGCATAACATACAACGGGTAACAGAACAGTTTAGTAGAAGACATGACGTAAGTCGAAAGGAAAACTCCCCATACCCTTAGGTGAACAAATAAAATCCACCCTATGGTTTCAGAACACCGCGAGAGAACCCCCCCCCCCCACCCACTGTGATTCTTCGCTAATGTTAAGGGATTCACCTCCTGGCCAGACTCAAATCCATGCCCCCCCCTTACAAAAAGCAAATTCATTCCTATTATGCACTTCTTCCCTCTGAATACTCACATTCCTTGTCCTTCAGACATTCCTTTAATTGATTCAACCCACATTTCGTGTTTCAGCCGGTCCGGTCGATTTCCAACACACTCACCACTGTACATCCGCTTAACCAACCGACTATCATCCTTCCTTTCTATATGACCAAACACATTGATGTATAAAAGAAATTCCGTACAAAGTGTGTGTGTGTGTGTGTGATATCAGAGAGCCTGCTCCAGTGTAAGAAGAATGTGAATATGAGTCCAAGAGGGCCGAACCATTGAGCACTGGAGCGTCAGGGGATGTACCTTAACACTCCCTATGCCCAATGGGGGTAATCTTATCGATTTGGGAGATCTACTTCCCTCTCCATATATATATATATATATATATATATATATATATATATATATATATATATATATATTAATATAACTATAAATATATATATATATATATAGATAATATATAGAAATATTAATATATATATATATATATATATATATATATATATATATATATATATATATAGTAATATTATAGTAATATATATATATATATATAATTGTGCTGACCAATATATGGGTAAGGTGATAATGAGTAATTTTAACTAGATTTCCTCGTTTTATTAATTTCTTAAAAAAAAAAAAAAAAAAGAAGTATGGAGGGTTTTCCCAATTCTGACATTAACCCCTCTGAATTTACAATACCTTTTAAATATGAAACAAATTATTTATTGAAAACAACAAAAAGTTATAGAAATATATTTCCTATGAGAAATTGCAAAAAAAAAAAAAAAACTAGGGTTGGAAAAGGGACCCTTACACACACACACACACACACTTGTGATTGTGTATTATTACTATAATTATTTTACTCAAGATGATGTACACAAGAGTGCCTTTATAATATTCCACAATACAGAATAACTCAAAGGTGAGTGACGGTGTTTTGGCATATCTGATTTTGTATGCAAATTATAGAAAGGTTAAAGAGATAGATACTCTCGGTTGCATTTATTTTCTTATTATTTCCTTGACCCTTGTGATAGATTACATTATTTTCAATTCTAAATTTATTTATTTTGGGTTTTCATATAAATTTCTATTATCATTATTATTTTATTATTATTATTATTATTATTATTATTATTATTATTATTATTATTATTATTATTATTATTATTATTTTTAATTACTTTATTATTATTTTTTTTTTAATTAAAAATTTATTATTATTAATTAATTATTATTATTAATTATTATTATTATTATTATTATTATTATTATTATTATTT
>JABUQX010018661.1:27500-32500 GCA_015478945.1 Trachelipus rathkii
TTTTTTTTTTTTTTTTTTTTTTTTTTTTTTTTTTTTTTTTTAGTAATATTTTTCATTTTTTTTTTGATTCACAAATTCTTATTCTTACAATACATTGTTACAAAATACATAAAAGACCTTCTTAATCCCCACCTCGGGGTTTTTGACTATTTCAACTCTTCTATTACAACCCTTCCTGTGACATTTTGTAAGGAACATGCGGGAATTTATTACTACTATTAGTGTTTGGCAGCATCGTTTCGTCTATAGTATTAGATAGAGGAAAGAAGACGATTTTTTTTTTTTTTTTTTTTTTTTTTTTTTTTTTTGTAAGGATAAAGTGTCAATTCAACTATTGTCTAATTCTAAGAGTTGCATGCAGAACTTTAATTAACTTTATTTTTCTCTTGGGTTTCAGTGTCCCTATCAGTTATGTTATGAAAAATTCTTACATTTCTTAAATTTTCCACTGCCTCTTTCCCATGCTTTAAAATATAAACGTTATTCTTTTTTATTCGTAGCACCCTGAAGGGTCCTGAGTATCTCTCTGACAGTTTCCCTACATTGTACTGTTGATTTCTCACCAACACGGCCCTTGCCTTGTGGAGATCTTTCGGGATAAATATATTTTTATTTTTATATACAACATGTGGTGCCAAAGGCCTACGCATTAAGGCCACTAATTTCTTCAAATAGGCGCTTTGACTGACCGTGGCACTGAGTGCCTCCTTCTGTAACAAGCTTCCTGGCACTGATAGATTCTGGCCGAACATAAGCACACTGGGAGTAACCCCTTGGTCATTTAGAGGACTAATTCTCAAACAGTACAGTGGCCAAGGCAACAATTTTCAGGCCATTTTTGAAACCCTTCATTTTCCCCAATCATTAAGATCATAAACCCTTAGGCGTCACTATGAGCAGCTTGGTTCAAATTTTTCCACTAGGCCATTCACGTTAGGTGAGCTAGCCGTTGTGAAAATTTTATCTATGCCGAGTAGGTTACATACGTCATTAAATAATTTGGCAGTGAATTGGCTTCCTCGATCTGATATGAGTCTTTTTATTGAGCCACAAAACGGAAAAATTTCGCTCACTAACACATTCAACACCGAGTCGACTGTCGCCTGCCTAAGAGGGTAGGCGAAGGGATACTTACTAAATCTATCAATAAAAACAAGCAGATAATTGAACCCCATACTATACGGAAACTTACATAAATCCACATGGAGAGTGTCAAACTTCTCCGAGACTTCCTTAAATCTGCCGAATTCTGGAGATATCCTTCTAACACTCTTATTTTTTTGACAGACATCACAACTCTGTATAAATTTTTTTACTCTACTATGCATAAATCTGAAGGCAAAATCCGCTTTCAGAATAATCAAAGTCCGTTTAATTCCCAAGTGATTTGTATTATGTATTTTCTCTATGACATCATCCACCAGATTTTCCGGTACTAATATTCTAGCTGTGCCCGTAGAGATATCAACCGCCAAAGATAGCTCTTTGCCCCGATGGATGAATTCCTTGTAGCAGGCCTTCAATCCACTAGTTTTCAGCCCCTTTATTAGGTCCCTTATATAACCATCAGTCTCCTGTTCTATAGCTATTTCCTTGAAATCTACTCCATCCTGAATTTTCTTCATCATTCCATTTAACCCCTTTTTACTGTAAGTTAATAGTATTTATCACAAAATCCTCAAAGTCATTATCATCCCAGGCTTCGCTACTATTATCATTGCCACTATTATTATTATTACACTACTACTAATACTACTCCACTATCAGCTTTAAATATTGATTATTATTACTACTACTACTACTACTACTACTGCTGCTGCTATTGTCTGCTTTTTCCTGCAATAGTTATTATTATTGCTAATCTTATGAAACATTATTATTATTATTATTATTTACCTTCATTATTATTATTATTATTATATTATTATTATTATTATTATTATTATTTATTATTATTATATTATTTCATTATTATTATGCTGCTTTTTTATTATTTTTATTATTATCGTTATTAATTATTATTATATTTTATCATTATTTTTATTATTCATTATAATAATAACTCCAGTAGTCCTTTTTCTTTTTAAAACGTGGCGCATTTACAGGGCTCAACCCTTCCACTACGGAATTCAGAGAATTCCATCCACTAAACTCCTCCTCCAGTTGTAACTCCGTCTCCATAGTATTTTGTTTTGGCCACGCCCACTCCCCATTTTCTATACAAGCCAGTTGCAATTGCAACTCCCCAGCCTCTATGATTTTATCTCTTTCGTTAGCCAATTCTGTTAAAATTATCGCCAATTTATTTTTAGCCTTAGAGACCAATTTAAATTCAACGTCAAAATTTGCAATGGCATTCAATAAATTTACCTCTCGAATATTATGAATTTTTTCGGCACTCTTTTTCATATAAGCTGTGATTAACCCACTGTTGCTAGTACAGACAGTGATTCTCTTATTGGCAATTAAGTAAGCATATTTTTGTAAACTGTTTTTGACGCATAAGAGCTCCTTAACCAGCTGAGGTAGGGCCACTTCTGCCTCGGTGAGTATGGTACTATAAAGCGCGAAAATCTTTGTTTGGTTATCTTCTTCTCCCATCAGTGCACTAGCTATAGTGAGTTCGCTTACCTTCGTGTATACTAGTAACTCAGTTCCTTCATCAGGGAACGACAACAGGGTGGCACTCACCATTGCCGCTTTAGCTTCTAGAAACGCTCGCTCGGCTTCCACCCCCCAGGAAATCCTTTTATTGGAGGCGGGTTTTCCTTTCAACATTTTCGTTAGGGGTTGCAACAATTGAGCCGCCCCTACTATATTGATTCGGCAGAAGTTATATAGACCGAGGAAAGCCCTAAGTTGTTTGATGGTTGTTGGCCTTGCAACATTCACCACTGCATCGATTTTCTCCTTACTAGGCTTAACCCCCTTCTCGCTAACATTGAAACCTAGAAAGTCCGTTTCTTCGACTGCAAGTACACATTTTTCTGGGTTCAGATAAATTTTCATATACTTTAATCTCTCCAAAACTTTCTCCAACATTGCAACATGCTCTTCAAGAGTCGAACTGGCAATTAAGATGTCATCTAAATAAACAAAAACGTTCCTTAAATCTCCAAACAAGATTGACATAAAGCGCTGGAAGGCACTAGAAGAACACTTATGTCCTTGTATTAAATAGTTAAAACTGTAATTACCAAATGGACAAGTAATAGTGAAATATTTCTTCGTTTCCTCGCTGACTGGCACGTTATAGTAAGCTTGCCGAACGTCTAGCCTTGTTAATAACTTGCAATGTTGCAATTGCAATATAATATCCTTAATCTTGGGTAGGGTAAAATTGTCAGAGGTTGATCTTTGGTTTAATAACCTCAGATCAACGACCAAACGAACCCTTCCGTCCGACTTTGGCAAAAAGCTAGTTGGAAAACCCCAATTGCTTCTCCCCCGCGAAATGACCCCTGCGTCCAATAATTTATTGATTTCCTCCCTTGCTTTCTCAAAAAGATGTGGAGCTATGGTTCTACTCCTCAATTGTATCGGCGATCCATTAACAGTCACATGGTATGGGTAGTTTGCCGCTAACTCGCATAAAATTTCCTCCTTCAAAGGACATTCTTCTTTCTCCTCCCCCCCCTCATCAACAGTGCAATCTTCACCCCCCTCTCCAATAGTACAATCTCTACCCCCCCCCCCCCCCCCCCCCCTCGTTTCCTTCCGTCGGGTTTGGTGTGAGCAGTAAAATTGTCCTCACAGCTGTTAAAATAAGCCACGCCTCCTTTTTTCCTGTATTTTGTACAGATAGAGCGCCATCTTTTGAGTTGATCATTCTTTAAATTTAAATTAGGTGCTTTATAAGGATTTAAGAATAACACTTGGTACTTCCTAATTAAATTATTAACTAATTCGTATTCGCAAAGCGGAATATTTAAGGAGACAGCGGCCAGAGGGAATATAGAATTTCGTACATGCTCCGAAAAATCAAAAGCCTCATTACTAAGAGAAATACTACGTTTCGTGCAGGGATCTAATAAATAATGACACCTAAAGTCTATAATGAACCCGTGTTCTTTGAGAAAAGGCATGCCGAGAACATTAAATTTGATATCTGCCGCATAGGCATGTACATTGTAAAGTCTGTCTAACCCCAAATCAATTTTGATTACCCTTTTATCATAAATGTTCATGCAGCCCCCATTTGCGGCCCTGGCACTGCCAATCGGGGCCCCCTCCTTATCTAATTCAGAAGCACTCATAAGGTTGAGGCAACTCCCACAGTCTAGCAAATAGGATTCATTGCTACTTTTATCCGAAATGTAATATAGTTTATCAAAAATTATATCTCCAACAGCTGCAACGATGTTAGTTGAGTTGCCAGAAACTTCCACTACAGTATTGCTAGATAAGTCACATGCATTATTTCTTAAAATTAATGATCCCTCATGCTTATCGGAAGAAGAAGAACCTCCTTCATTTCTAAAACTAATACAATTCATTTTCAGAAAGGGAATTTCGCCCCTTTCATTAATTACAAATTCATTTTTATCATTATTTTTATCAATAAGTATAGATTCACAAGTCAGAATCGCCTCCATTCCCGCCTTCTTCCCAGTGACTGGGGTAGGGGGATAGGTTGACTCCGTCGGGGGAGGCAGCGACTCATTCACAAAGCTATTGTTTTCAAAAGTCACAGCGTTATTATTTTCAATACAATTATAAGAATTTACAAAACCGTTATTGCCATCACTACGACTATCATTCCTAGTTCTACAATCATTATTATTATTATTGCGATTATTGTTATTAACCTCATCATGCGTTGAGTTACAATTTGAAGTTGAAGATGACTCTACTCCTACTGACTCAGTGACAAGCGACTTCTGTGGGGGAGGGGGTGAATCACTAGGAATCCCCCCCTGCCCTTGATCATCCTTACAAGTGATATTTCTACTCCATTTAAATCTATTAACATTTCCATCATACCCACGATTAATATAATT
>JABUQX010018661.1:40000-42500 GCA_015478945.1 Trachelipus rathkii
TAATAATATAATTATAATAATAATATTGAAAAGTAATATTATAAAAAATAGCTTCACAGGCTCAATTATCACCGTAACCTCGACCAATAAAAAGACAGAACGTCACAACATTCCGACAAGCAAAATAATTCTGTCAACCTATATATTTCCGTTCAGGGTATACACATTATATAATAATATATATACAGATAAAAGGCACGTGGGCCTATCGAGACTGTCCCGGTCAACCCAATCACCCAAGATGCTCATGCAAATCCACAAAGCACTCTAGGGCTTGTCAATAACTACAGTAACTAAGAACCAACCAATTTGGCTTAGTCAAAACTAATGATATATAATATGATACCTCAATACACATCCACATGCATTAATAACTAAGTTATGGTCACACATGCCATCTAACTATAACTATATCACAACTATAACAAAAAACCCGCCAATTTGGCTTCGTCAATATAATTATAATGATTCCCAAACCTCCATAAACTGAATCTAACCCTTTTCTTAAATGTTGCAAATCGAGTCCACACTCACAACCTCCTCTGGCAGACTATTCCAAAATTTAACAACCCTATTACCTGAATGCATGTTTTCTTATATCAAGATGGCCTGCTTTCTCTTTAATTTTTTTTTACTATGCCCCCTGGTCACCTGTCCATGTTCTACTATGAAAAATTTATTGGTCTCTGTATTATCAATAGATGTAAATATTTTGTAGACTTGTATCATGTGTCCCCTCTGAGAAATCGCCTTTCTACAGAAAACATTCCTAACTCCTTCAGCCTCTCCTCATAGCTCTTACCCTCAAACCCAGAAATCATCCTTGTTGCTCTACGTTGCACTCTCTCTAGCATATCTAAGTCTTTCTTTAAATAGGGGGCCCAAACTTGTGCACAATACTCTATTACTGGCCTAACATAGCTATTATACAGTTTACTTATTACTTCCTTGCTCTTGTAAACAACATTGCGATTTATTATGCCCAACATCTTATTAGCTTTATTTCTAGCTTCCAAACACTGATTAGCTACTTTCAAATTACTGCTTATAATCACACCCAAATCTTTTTCTTGGTCCACAGACTCAAGCCAATCCCCATTCATATCGTAGTTAAAACTTTTATTTGAGTAACCTAGGTGAAGAACCTTACACTTTTAACTATTAAAATTCATTTGCCACTTATCTGCCCACCCAAGAAGTTTATCAAGAATCATTTTGAATCTTTATGCATCCTTCACTATTCCTAACTGAGGTGGCCACTTTAGTATCATCTGCAAACTTAGAAACCTTGCATTTAAGTCCCTGGTCTAAATCATTTATATATATGAGGAACAATAGTGGCCCCAGCACTGAACCCTGTGGGACACCACTCTTCACTATTTCCCATGATGATTTATTCCCATTTAGTTGTACACACTGTTTTCTATTTCGCAACCACTCTTTAATCCAACCATGTACCACTCCACCTATACCACATTGCAATAACTTTTTCATCAGCCTTATGTGGGGGAACCTTATCAAAAGATTTACTAAAGCTATAAATAACAATATCAACTGGATCTCCTCGGTCAATGCAGTCAGTAATGTATTCCATAAATTCTAAAAGGTTTGTCTGACATGACCTACCCTTTCTGAAACCGTGCTGGAAGTCATAACAATACCTTGTTATCTTCTAAATATTTCTCTATATGACCTTTCAATAACTTTTCCAGAACCTTTACAACCAGAGATGTTAAGCTAACTGGCCTATAATGATACGCTCCTAACCACCTTTATTATAAATAGGTACAACTATGCCATTTTCCAGTCATCTGGTACCTCACAAAATGTCATAGATCGCTTAAAAATCAAAATACAGTGCCTTTGCAAGCTGGTTACTTACCCTCTTTCCAGAATTCCTACCATATGATACCATCAAGGGGCCTGCCAGCTTTACCTTGGGTCAATAGATCTAATAAACGTTTTTATCTTTTACATCAAATTCAAATTCTGTAAGTCTTTTTTTTTACATGCATACAAGAACTATTAGTCTCCAAACTATTATCTAATCTTTCCTCAGTAAACACTGATGCAAAATAAGCATTGAAAATGTTGACCAACTCTTTATCTGAACTCACTAAATTTTCATCAATTTTAATTGGACCAATTGTCCTATTCTTACTTTTAAATTTATAAAAGCTAAAAAACTTCTTCAGATTCTTATTACTATTCCTTGCTAAAATTAATTTTGCTCTCTCTTTGCCTTTCTTATTGATTGGTTAAGTTCATTTCTATTTTTCCTATAATTTTCTAAATCATCTTCCCTATTACTACCTTTGAATATTTTAAAACATCTATGCTTTTCATTAATTTTCTCTCTTATCTCTCTATTCCACCAAACAGGTTTTCTCTTTGCCACCCTAATGGGTTTATCTTTAAAACATACCGACTGAATATTCATTAAAATTTGCTTAAAATGTTCCCACATGATAAAACAGTTTTGGTCTTTAAACTCTTTATC
>JABUQX010018661.1:57500-60000 GCA_015478945.1 Trachelipus rathkii
GTTTTTTGCAGTTACTATGCTTGATACACGGTGGATTTCCCTGTTAGTGAGCATTGTATTTTTTTTCGTAAACTTGTCAATAATTAACAATTGATTATAATATACGTCACAGATGGAGGACACTCCTTACAGTCTTCCTCTTCATGTAATTAATACTATGTCCATTGGCTCACCCAAATATAATGAACTACCCATTTTTGCCACTCATTAATATTTTTCTTGGACTCATCGTCATATAACTTTAAATAACAATTTCAGGGGCGAAGAAATCAATCTTTATAACATCTCACTTGCAGGAATCAACAGACCAACCTCTTGAAGTTATTGAGAAAGTCCATGTTCTGGTGATGGTAATAAGTCGACTAACCATTAAATAGAAAATTAACTCGGAACTGCTAACCTTTTATATAGAGAAAACAATTCCGTCTGAAGATTTGAGTATACGGAGTTGCTGCAGAACTGTTCCTGCCATTCATCACTTTATTCAGAAATTTTAGACCAAGCATAAATCACTCAGATCAGGCAGACTCTCTGTTCATGGAAATTGTCATGACATGGTTGTGCAACTTTGATGATGTTCAAAGAGATTACTTTAAGTTAGACAATATCAAAAAGAATCCTTTGCAATGGATAAATAACTGAGTTAAGTTTAAGTAATCACAAAGCATCTTCTTTGAAGTAAATTAAACTCGAAAGTGACAATTTACAAAATATTGTTCATACTTAAGTTTCGGAAACATATCTATAAGACCCATCGTGTAATATATATATATATATATATATATATATATATATAATTATATAACTAAAATTTTATAATTATATATCTCTATTTTTATAAATATATATATCAATCTAATATATATATATATATATATATATATATATATATATATATATATTTATATATATATATATATATAGTATATATATTATAATATATATATATATCATAATAATATATATTATATATATATATATATATATATATATATATATTATATATATATATATTATATTAATATATATATATATATATATAATATATATTATATATATATATATATATATATATATATTATATATATATATATATATATATTATATATATATATATATATATATATATAATATATATATATATATATATATATATATGAGCATTTATAATTGCGATGTTTCTAAGCTTAGCGGCTACTTGAAAGTCAACAAAACACGTCAAACGATGTGGAACTAAACCAGACTTCATTCATTATTCCTTTAATTTTCTTTTAAAGTCGACGTTAATATTTAGTGAAATTAACTTTCAATCCTTCAAGTCTTTTGAAATTGAGTTGTACCTTTAACAGAGAACAAATTTTAACTTGTTTTTAGTAAAGAATTCCTTTCTGCTTTATTTAAAAAAAAAAAAAAAATTAATCTTTGAGAAACCGTAGTAAGCAAAATCACTAATGTATTAAGAGATACAAGATGCATACAGATGAATGAAGAGATAAAATATGCATAAAGATGAATGAAGAGATCAATTAATTATTTATCAGTTCTGGATGATTTTTATGTCTTCTTTGAGAATGTGTCAATGAGAATATGATTTTGAACTTTGGACTTTGAACTTTTTAAAATAAAATATTGAAGCTTAAGATGTACTGGGCTAAAGGTCCAGTTTGGGCCACTGATCTTGAACATCTTGATCATCCAACGCATGATATCTAGATACATAATTGTTAACGGGCTTTAAAAACCAAAGAATAAAAAATTCTTTTTGATGATTCTTGCCCGAATTAAGTAGATCTTCACTGATTTATTTTTTATGAGCTTTTCAGCTCATAAAAAAATAAATCAGTGCAAACAGAAAAGATGAGATTTATTACCGAAATTTTCGAGCAGTTTTGCTTCACTGAAAGACGATGAAGATACGATCAATACCTTCCTGTTGGTAATCCTATACTGTTGGTAATCCTATGCTTATTGTGCCAAACGACTAATAGCTGATACACACGACCATACAATGAAAATATCCAAACATTTTCGGACACACTAATACGTTTTATAATTGTTACATAGTTTTGCATTGAGAATATATTTTTTTAAATTCTTCAATTACAGCATAGACATTATATAATGTGGGAATTATGATTGCATTTTCAAAGCCATTTTTCCTATCCACATTCTGAAAGAGTTAATTCTGGAGAGAGAAGAGAGAGAGAGAGAGAGAGAGAGGAGAGGGAAGAGAGAGGGAGAGAGAGAAGAGAGAGAGAGAGAGAGAGAGAGAGAGAGAGAGAGAGAGGTTTGGGCTTTCATATTCTATTTCCTCATCTTTAAAAACACTTTCCTTATATATATATATAATATATTATATATATAATAAATATATATATATATACTATTATACCTACTATATATATATATATAATATATATATATATATATATATATATAATATGGTGGGAGAGGAGAAAGGAGAGATGAAGTTGCAATTGCTAATAAGTTTTCGAAATTT
>JABUQX010018661.1:67500-75000 GCA_015478945.1 Trachelipus rathkii
TTGGCATTGAGGGGCACAAACCTTTGCAATGGTTTAAAAAGCTAACATAAAGCACGAGATCTCCCCAAACGCAAAATTAAGGGAAACATTCAATCACACTTTCAAACATCAACTGGAGCTGCCCCATGCGATAAATTCTGAGACCATTCTCTATTTATAACGCTATATTCTAATGACCTTTCATCAACTCACATAGATAGCTTTTCCAGTTCTCATTTTTCTGATAGCAATACTTCTATCCTACTAATGATGAAAATATAAAACTCATATTTCTCGTAAAATAGCATTTGTTGCACACCTTAACAAAAATATATGAAATAGATAGCTACAACGCTATCTCTAATTTAAAAAAATATTTTTACACTTATTCATTCACCCAAAAAATCTAATACGCCAATCTTCAGCTATCAAAAATACAACCCTGCAAGTAAGCCCTGATAATAGTGGCTCAAGTGCACCTAAATAACTCGCTTATAATCAATATATTGATGCAAAACTCGACACTTAAAGAACATGTTAACAATCCTAGTAGCTAGACATGGTTAGATACATGTATGTACTATAAAATTAAAAAATATTGTTCCTCCTTTCCATTCTTGAGAAGATATACTACCCATAGATACACTCCCATTTACTCTACTGTATTCATATCTACGGAACCACAAGTAACTCGATAATATATCCTGTAATTGTAATACAAAAGCGCTTTATTCGCCTCACTAGCGCTACAAGAGACATTTACAGCCATATAAAACACTTTTTCAAAAAATAACTAAAGACATTGCAGTTTAAAGAGGTCCTTAATATAATCACTACTAAAAGAAATGCATAAAATCATACATAATAATGCTTGCGACTTCTTGTTAGCTAATTTTCGCACAAACCAAGCAAGGTGCAAAGTAAATCGAATGAATTTGCAAAATAATAGAAACATTAACACTTCATTTTCTCGACTAAAATAAAGCCACACGATCCGTCAGCTACAAAGCAGCTAGCCTTTACAGTTCAATATCACAAGACATTAAAACTGAAAACTCTATCAAGTCTTCTCCCAAAGAAAATAAAAGCCTATTATCTAAATCAATAATAATAAGTAACTAACCCAGCGTTTTGCTTTTGTAATGTTTACCCATTTTATTAATTTCAAACTGGATACTATATAATACCCGTAATAATAACAAGTCTTGATTATGGTAATGATAGCAACTATTATTATTATTATTATTACTATTATTATTATTATTAATATAATATATATTATGAATTATTATATTATTAATATAATTATTCATTATTATTATTTATTATTATTATGATGTATTCAATTATTTATTATTATTATTATTATTATTATTATTATTATTATTATTATTATATAAAGATAAAGAAAAAGAAAAAGATAAAGAAATTTTGAAAACACTACTCATAACCTGCACCACAAAAACGCCTTTTGAATTTAAAAACAAACTTTGGATTCAAAAAAATGGAGTCTCAATGGGATCTCCCCTTGGACCAACATTCGCGGACTTCTATATGTCTGAAAATAGAAAAACAAAATTTCTCAAGAAAATAATATCTTTAAACCCTTCTTTTACGTGAGAAATACGTTGATGAACACGTTTCTCATTTTAAAAGATTCATAACAAGCAGTTCAAAATTTATTAAATCCAAACTGAGACTATAGCAAATTAAATTTTTTACATATGAGGAAATGCCTTAAACAATGAAAATTTAATTTTTAGACGTGAAAATGAAAAAAAAATCAAACAACAGATTGTTAACAATGAAAAGAAGGATATTTACTTAAAAAAAATACCGATAAAAGGAATTTATTTGAAATTTCCACTCAGTACAACTTCTCCGCGCCTCTATAAGATAATCCATAATAAAAACACTTGTACACAGACCCCACAAAATAACATCTAATGGAGCTCTTTTGATAAAGAAAAATTTAAAAGAAAACTAAGCTTACTAATTAACAATTGGTCTTCCTCAATATTAGTAGAAAAAACGCTAGAAAAAACACATTAAATATATGCGATCCTAAAGACAAGGATAATTAAAACCTCATCTCTATTTCTGAGATGAACAGTACCTTATTAAACTACATAAAGTAGATACTAGGATGTAAAATTCAGGTTTATCAATAAACATATATAAAGGTGAAAAAATTAATGAAAACAATCACTATAAGTTACTTATCGCAGCCAACAAAGTTGTCTTACTTGCCTTTAGTTACTCAGCTGATTGTACCATCACTGTGGACGAGTGTACCAACTCGAATACCAATTCCATTGCAATGCAGAGCAGAATGTTAACGCCACTATACATTACGGTTATACGCACGTAATAACCCTTCGGCTCAGCTGTATGTTAGGCAAAGCACACGTACAAACAAGTAAGATGACACCACCTATGCAGAAGAACATATAAAATTACCACAATAATGAAATAAGTAAATGTATTTCTAAAATTTGCATTAAAAGAGGCGATTTACGGAATTCTAGGCTGCGCGGTAGTCCCTTCTTAATAAGAATGGAATAAGACGGACATCAATATTAAATATAATCGTAAATGTAGCGGACCACACAAAATCACCTTGACACCTACTGGATATATGCATGAGCAAGACAATCTAAAAATTATCCGTAAAACGTCACAGATAGCGTATTGGCATATGAAAAAGGTTATAAGTTTATACTAGCTTATTATTATATTTGTAACTAAATTGTAAAAAAAAATGTTTTTAATTTTTGGTTTTATTCACAAATATAAAAGTCATATCCTTGAAAATGTCCACCGTGAGCGGACGAAAGCTTGGAATCATTCAGAAGGCCAATTATTCATTGAACTTTATAGTCAAGAATTGGCTCCTAAAGAAAGTAATGAAAAATGTTAGAATTTTTCTATCTATTCGTAAAGCATTGCAAAAAAAATTATATTAAACAAAAGCTTTAATTTCTCTATTAGTCAATATTATTAGATAGTTATTATTTATTTTTTATTAAAATTATTATTATTATTAATTATATTATTTTTATTATTTATTATTATTATTATTAATTATTATTATTATTATTATTATTATTATTATATTAAATTATAATTATAATGTATTATTAGTATTTTATATTATTAATTATATTATTATTAATATTATATTAATTATTATTATTATTATGATTTTATTAGATTATTATTATCTCATTATTATTATTATAATTATTATTATTATTATCTATTGTTATAGACCATTCTATTCTTAATTATTATTATTATATATTAATTATTAATATATTATTATATTTATTATATATTATTATTATGATTATATCTTAATTATTATATTATTATTATATTATCTATTATTATTATTGATTATTTATTATTATTTTATTGATTACTTATTTTATATATTATTAATATATTATTATTATATTTTATTTAGTATTATTATTATTATATTATTTATATTATTATATCTATTATTATTATTAATTATTATCATTATTTATTATTATTATTTGCTAATATTATTCCTTAATTATTCATTATTAATTATTATTATATTATTATTACTTATATTATATTATTATTCATTATTTATATATATTATTATTTATATTATTATATATTATTATTATTATTATTATTATTATATTATATTATATTATGACTTATATTATTATATTATATTATTATTATTATTATTATAATTATTTTATTATTAATTATTATTAATTTTTTTTCTTTAATAATTTTTATTTTTCATAACATTACTTTCTGTTTTTTTTTCAATATTATTATTTATTTTAATGTATATTACTAAAAATATTATTATTATTATTTATTAATTCATTATTATTACTTATTATATATTATTATTATGTATTATTAATTATTATTATTATTATATCATATATATATTATTCATTATTATTTCTATATTATATATTAATTATTATTATTTTTATTTTATAAATTATTGCTTAGTATTATTATATTACTAATATTTTATATATTATATTACTTTATCAATCCTTCTATATTATTTTATTATATATTATTTACCTTATTAATTATTATTTATTATTATTATCATTATCTATCATTATTTATGATTATTATTATTTAATATTAACATTACTTGAAGTTATTTTTTCCTTGTATTATCATTATTATTAATTATCTTATATTAATAATAATTAATAAATATAATAACATAATTAACGGATAATTCTTCTTGTAATTTATGTACCAAAAATTGTATTATAAATTAGTTATATGGTTTAACATTAGCTGCTCAATTTCTTAAACCAAAATTGGCGCTATTTTAAAAAGTTTAATACCACTTTATTATTTTGCGCTCAAATTTTCACTATACTTGTTGTAATTAATAGCCCCTTTCAGAAATTCTGACATAAAAATATTGCTTATACTAGAACTGTTTATATAAACTCTACTTCATGTTAAACTAAACCATGTGAATTATTTTTTTCTTTCTGAATAAACTTTTTGAAATTGAAAATATGTATTATTATAAAATTGTATTATTATTATTATTATTATTATTATTATTATTATTATTATATTATTATTTATTATTATTATTATTATTATTATTATTATTATTATTATTATTATTATTATTCATATAAAATGTATGTTCTCTTTTCTTATTACTGGTATTCTGCATAATTATTATTATTTTTATATTATTATTATTATTATTATTATTATTAATTATTATATTCATTATTATTATTATTATAATTATCTATCATTATTATTATCATTTTAGTATTATTCATGACAAATCTTTGTAGTACATAAATATAAGTATTATTACTATTATCATTATCATTATTATTTTTATCTTTCTTTTTCTAATATTTATTTACTCTTTATTATTCATTATTATTCTTTAATTACCCTTTTTTATTACTATTATTATTATTTAATATCTATTATATTATTATATTAATAATTATTATTAATATTATATATCATTATTATATTATTATTATATTATTATTATTATTATTTATATTATTATTATTAATATTATTCATATTATTATTATTGTATTGTTATTATTATTATATTTATTATTATATTATTATTATTATTTATTATTTATTATATTATTATTATTATTATTATTTATTATTGTTATTATTATTAAGTACGATTATTTTTAATATTCTTCTAAGTACTAAAGCCAATTTGTTTTTGGCATCATTCATTATATATTTACATTACATTCGTCGTTCATTACTATTATATATTGTATTATTATATATTATATGAAATTATATACCATAGTTAAAAATTCATATTAGGTTTATTCGAATTATCATTATTCATATCTATTATTATTATTATTATTAATTATACATATTATTATTTTATTACTTATTATATATTTATTATTATTCATTATTCATTATATATTTATTAATTAATAATATATTATTAATTATTATCATATTTTATCTTAATTATATTCATGATTATTATTATTACTCGATATACAATAAAACAACTAATATGAATTTTATAATATTTAATTTATTATAATTATATAATTATAATTATTATTATTATTACTAATTTATTATTATTATTATTATTATTATCTATCTATTAATATATCATTATTATTTATCATTATTATATTATTAATTATTATTACATTATTATCATATATTATTAATTATTATATTAAATTTGATTATTATTATTATTCACATTATTCTTCATATTGATTATAATCATTACTATATTCGTATTATTATTATTCACTTCTAAAGTCTGGATACATTCTTATTATTAAATTTTTTATTATTATAATATTTATTATTATTATCATTTATGTTATTATCATTATTATCTTATTCTCTTATCATTATTATAATTATTTAAACTTCATAATTTCAGAGCGTTTATATAATAAACTTTATAGATAGCAACAAATTTAGATGGATAATATCCAGGTATATTACTATAACTATCAATATATATATATATATAATTAATATACTAATAATAATAATATATATATATATATACTAATATAGTATATATGAGTATATATATATATAGCTATATAATACTATATAGTATATATATAGTATATATATTAATAATAATTAATTAATTAATAATAATAATAATATAATAATAATAATTAAATAATAATAATAATAATAATAATAATAATAATAAAATAATAATAAATATATAATAATAATAATAATAATAATAATAATAATAATAATAATAATAATAATAATAATTAATATAGTAATAATATAATAATAAATATACATAATAATATAATAATAATAATAATTTAAAATAATAATAATAATAATAATAATAATAAATAATAATAATAATACATAATAATAATAATAAATAATAATAAATAATAAATAATTAATAATAATTAATAATAATAATAATAATAATGAATAATTATAAATAGTAAATAAATAATAAAATAATAATAATAATTAATAATAATAATAATAATAATAATAATAATAATAATAATAATAATAATAATAATAATAATAATAATAATAATAATAATAATAATAATAATAATAATAATAATAATAATAATTATAATAATTAATAATAAAAAAATATATAATAATAATAATTAATAATATAATAATAGATAATAATAAATAATAATAATAATAATAATAATATATCAATAAAATAATAAATCATAATAATAAATAATTAATAATAAATAATATAATAATCAATAAGTAATAATAATAATTAATAATAAATAATTAATTAAGAATTAATAATAATAATAAATTGCGTAGGAATATTCCAATAATAATTATAATTATTTGTCAGAGAATACCATTATATTTATGGAAAAAAAATATCTCAGGATTATTTTGTTTTCAACTCGTAACATTTAATATGAGTGGAGAAAATAGATGATAAACGCACTTTCTTATCAGTTTAAAGTATTATAAGCAGCAAAATTTTTGCAATATTTTGCAATTAATTTTCAAGAAAGCATAATATTTTTTTAATAAATCATCATTGTGAGGTAAGCATAATATATATATATAATAATAATATTATATATATATATATATATATATATATATATAAATATAATATATATTAAATATTTATATATATTATATAATAATATATATATATATATTATATATATATAATATATATATATAAAAGTATGAAATGCAATTACCCTGCATCAAATTGTTTTGTAAATTACCCCCTGATGTATTTCCACCATTGCTAGGGATAACGATCCTGGATCTAGGCAGAGAGCGTGCCAAGTAGTTTGAGACCACTACCAGCTACGACGAGGACAAAGAAGAAATCTCGAGAATACTTCTCTACTAGTCAAGCAGAGGCAATTTACTTACGTAATTTTCCCGCTTCGCAACCCGAACGTAGGGCCAAACAGGGTGCCGCGCATGGATAATAATACCAAGG
>JABUQX010018662.1:0-15000 GCA_015478945.1 Trachelipus rathkii
GGAGATTCCCAACACAGATGAGACTCATTGCTACACGTTTGGCTCGACAAACAAAATTTTCAATGACGAAGTTTGACGAGAATTTGTAACGGACAAATATACCCCTGAACTACAGTTATTTTGATTGTTTGAGATATTCCCTGCAACTACGTTTTTCCAGATGCCCTAACGGAGACATCTTAAACCATCTTATTAATCATCAAAATTACAATATTTGCACATTCGTGGTTTTTCAGCTATGAGGCCATATACGATATGGGTAGAATTATCTAAAAATTATATTAATGCGAAGTATTAAGTCTTCTACACAGTCACACAGTTTTATATTTTTTAAGGGTTAGTTATTACTACATAAGTAGATACGCAGCTCAATAACATTTCTTCCCCATCAATAATCTAGATAAATGGATTTAAAAACCTCAGAAATAAACACCTAATCTTTAACAGCATCTACACCCACGCTGGTAACTTTGCAATGGAGAGGTTAAGAAACAGTAGCAAGTGGCAAATAAGTAGATTGTGCGAAATATTTCGTTTGAAGGAAAGGGAAAGATCAAATGAATCTTCTTAATCACCTAAAACCATTTCTCAGATATTTATATGGTTTATCTTTATGTAATGGCTCTGAGTAGAGCCCGAACCACTGAAATTGAAGTAGGGTATTTCAATTTGAAAAACTTTTCATAAATACAAATTGCTAAAATAATTACCAACATAGAAATGGGCAACTTATGTTCAAACTCTACTTCTCTATGTGTGGTGGTGCTCCTGATTTTCACAGACTTTCGACGGGTATGGTCAAGCAGTCTCTGTCTCTAGCTCCTTCTCTGCTTTCCTTCTCCTTCTTTCGCTACTCTTGTCTAGTTTTTTTAGAATACATACGTTCCATATCGGCTCTTGTTGATGGAGCCACCTCTTCCTCCTTTCTTACTAGTTGTGGTGATCCTCAAGGTTCCGTTCTATCTCCAACTTTATTCTTACTTTTCATCAACGATCTTCCATAGCTTGTACTCTCTTCTTACACTTCTTTTTGGGCTTCCACCAAACATCATCTTATGCTGATGATTCAACTAATCTTCCACTCATATCTAATTTGCCCCCTTGTTTGCAGCTAGAGTTGCCTCTCGTCCACAGCTTTCCGATTCAATTCTTTACGATCTGGTCAGGATTTCTAGTGGTGTAACCGCAATCTTGTGAAATTCAACCTCTTCACATCTCCCAGCTTTGCTAACCCTTACGACGGCTCTAACGTCTCACCTGTGAACAACATATATAAACAACGAATATAAACATATATAAACAACGAATTGTCATAGAGACCTCATATCACATCGGTAGCTAAGTCAGCTTCAAAGAAGCTGGGGATTCTGTTCAAATTGAGTTATTTTTTCTTCTGCTCAGTTACTCCAGTTATTTAAAGGTCTTATCCGCCCCTGTATGCAGTACTGTTCTCACATTTGGGAGGTTCCGGTTCCACTCTTCTTTTGGATAGGGTTGAGGTTAAGGAAAAGACTTATAAAGTGTCCCCTCCTTTTTGACACCCTTGAACCTCTTTTTCTGCGACGTGATATTGGCGCCATATCTCTTTTCTATAGGAATTACAACGACAGGTTCTTGAGGTAATTGCGGTCTAAGAGGGAGTTCACCTCTCACATTCCTCCACCACTGTATCGCCCTTGTTGCACAAGAGACGCCTTGCTCTCACATGAATATTGTGTGAATATTAGAGATTCAAGGCTCGTTCATTGTGGTTCCTCCCCCTTTTCAGCCACATCTGTTTTGTGGAGGTCCTTGCCTCATCTATCATCTGGTTTTCCTGCTGTATTCAATCTCCCTCTCTTTAAAACCCACGTCGGCGCCATCCTGAGGAAATTAGGGATTTGCATTATATATATATATATATAAGTATATATATATATATATACATATATTATTATATAATAATTATCTATAATATATTATATATATATATATATATATATATATATATATATATATATATATATATATATATTTTATATATATATATATATACAAATAAAAGCAAAGAAAGTAAAGTAAAAGTGTATTGAAATATATAATAAGGAGGAAAAAAGAAATACTAAAAGGCTGTAAAAGAACAAGACATCCAGAGGTTAAATGAACAGTTTTGGAAGGAGGATGAAATGAGGACATACAAGGAAATAGGAAGCTCTTCTTGCGAAGGAAGCGCGAAAGGTTAAGAATGAGAATAAGGGGAATCTGCTTAGAATAATGAATAAGGATGGTGCTTTTGTAACTGATGAAATGGATGTGAGGGGAGTGTGGAAAGAACACTTCGAAAATCTGCACAATATTAACAGTAATGATGAGGTGTTAGTGAATGTGTGTGGTTTTGATGGTGCAAGAAGGAATAGGTATTTTGGGGATGAGGTATTAGTAAGGAGGAAGGTAATGGGTAGGGTGAGAAGTTGAAGAAATGGTAAATTCTGCAGGTATATCGAATAAATACGTAGTAAATGAATAAAAGAGTGGAGGCGAGATGGTGATTGATTGGATTTGAAGTTGTGTAAAATAAAGCGTTTTATGGAGGGTATAGTTCCAATGGATTGGAGGAGAGCGGTAATAGTACTCTTGTATAAGGGTAAGGGAGAAAAGGGGAACTGTAGAAATTATAGGGGAATAAGTTTATTGAGTGTTGTAGGGAAGGTATATGCTGGTATTTTGGTCGAAAGAGTGCGTCGAGTGACTGAAGGACTGATTGGTGAAGAATAAGGTGCGTTAGGAGTGGTAGAGGATGTGTGGATCAAATCTTTACAATTGAAACAAATGATTGAGAAAATGAGGGAGAAGAAAGAATAAATTATATTTAGGTTTTAATGGGATTTAACACAGGCTATGATAGAGTTTAATAGGGATAGCCTTTTATATGGCAGGTATTAGTGATATATACTGGTGTTGGTGGTAGGCTTCTGATGGAATCAAGTATGTATGACGATAGTGAAGCGTGTGTAAGATAAATGGTGTCAATGGTGCTTGGTTTAGGATTAATAGCGAGTGAGACAGGGTTGTGTTATGTCTGCTTGGTTATTTTCAATGTCGTATATGGATGGGAGTTATGAAAGAATTCGAGGTGGGGATGGCATGAAATGGTGTTGAATGATGGAGAATTGGAGAGGAAGTGGAGCGTGCCCTTGTTATCGAATGCGGATGATTTTTTCTGGTGGCAAGCTCTGAAGAAATGTTATTGAGAGATTGGTGGAGAATTTGGCAGGGTATGTTAAAAGAGGGTGGGGAGAAAAAGTAAACGTAGATAAGAGTAAGGTTTAATGGTTGTGAGTGAGACCAGTCCTCAGTGTGAAGTTTATGTTAGATGATGAGCAGCTGGAGCAAAGTGTCTGAGTTTTAATAATTTAGGGTATGTGTTGGATTAGAAGGGAACGGATGATGCAAATTGTTAAAGGAAAGTTGTGAATGGCAAGGAAGGGTGGCTGTGGCAATTAAATCGTTGGGAATGTAAAAGGGACTAAGTCTTGAGTGGCGCTAGGGTCTACATGAGGGTATGTTGTTACCTGTGGTTATTGTATGGTAGTGAGACTATGGTCTGGAATAAGAAGTATACGATCTAAAGTTCAATGTGTTCAGATGGACAATCTAGGCGGGCAATCATGCTAGGTGTTGCACACAAGAATTAATAAAGTGGGAGGAATGAACGTATTATGAGAGTGGTGTGGTGTGAGAAAGGGTTAAATGAGATAAATGAAAGCATTGTTGAAAGATGGTCTTTGGTGATGTGAAAGGATGAAATGAATAGTCGGTTGGTTAAGCGGAATGTATAAGGAGGAAGAGTGGTGTTTGGAACCGACCGGCTGGGAGACCGAAAGAGAAAGTGGATTGAGTGGTGAAACGAATGTCTCGAAGGAGAGAAATGTGGAGTTTGGCAGAGGCGAGAATAAAAGGTGCATGATAGGA
The DNA here is from genome assembly GCA_015478945.1 of Trachelipus rathkii. Taxonomy (NCBI): domain Eukaryota; kingdom Metazoa; phylum Arthropoda; class Malacostraca; order Isopoda; family Trachelipodidae; genus Trachelipus; species Trachelipus rathkii. The sequence continues at coordinate 3,952 of JABUQX010018662.1, forward strand.
GAAAGAATGGGGGGTTTTGTATGAGGGCATAGGTTTTGTGGCCCACCTGGGCCAGGGGATGAACCCTTACATTGACGATTTACCCATAGTGGAGGGTCCGTCGCGGTCCTATGATGCTCTAGGGTGGATTTTCGGACTGTGACGAGCTCCTCCTAATTAATTGGTACAGAGGGGGCGGTAAGGCTGGGGCTTTACCTTTCGAACGTTTGTCATGTTCTCGCTACTGCTTAGTCTTTTTCCGATGCTTGTACGCACCTTACCTACCCCCATTCTTGGGGCAAAGAGGAAGGTGAAGAAAGAAAGAAAGATATATATATATATATTATACTATATATATATATATATATATATACTATATATATATATCATATATATATAATATATATATATTATAATATATATATATATATAATTATATATATATATATATATAATATATATATATATATTATATATATAATATATATATTGATGAGTGGACCTGTGGTTATGAAGCTATGGAAGACTTTGATTGTGTGAGTCCTAGGAATTCTAATGGTTAAATTTAAAGTTTGAAAAGGTCAAGGTATGTGTGGTTGTGACGTATGGTCGCATCTGAGGGGAAACGTTGAAGAGAGTACGATTTTTTTGGGATAAATCTGAATGATGTTCTGGATGGGGTGAGTAAAAGCTTCAGATTGATAGTTTTGGGGAGACCCTGAATGGTTGGCTAGGTGATCAAAAAAGGGATGGTATAAACAGGTGGTTTTTGGGGTGGCGGGAGAAAATGAGAATGGTAAGGAAGGTGATTGATTTCTGTGAAGAGAGAGGTATGTGTGTAAGTTAATACTTTCTTTTAAACACAAGAGTATCCATAAGTATACTAGAGTTGGTGTAGGTAGAGATGGTATCGAAGTGAAAAGTATGATTGATTTAGTGGTGGTGAAGAAAGGAGATGTTTGAAGTATGTGTTGGATGTTAAATCAGTTTAGGAATGGGATTATCGGATTATCGGATCATTATGTTTGTTCTATGTAAAAAGTTAGTGGGTGGGCTTGGAATGGAGAGGAAGTGATACGAAAGGAATAGGTAAAATTAAGAAGTGAGGAAGTTAAAGTGTGCAAGATAAATAAGGATACATATGTAAGAGCGCTCGCTAGTAAAACCGTTGAAATGTGTACAAGTTGATACTGAGCAAATCTGTGGGGCAAATGAAGGAAGCAATTGTTTAGTAGTGCAAAGGAAGTGTGTGGAATGTGCTAAAGCTAGGAAGTAAGACTGTTAACCACGAATGGTGGAAATGAAGAAGGTGCATTGAAAAAAGCGGTTAAAGGGTAAAAACAGAAGCGTTGGTTGAATGTACTAAAGCAAATGATGAAGTTCCAAAAGAAAGATGCTTGGAATTATATAAGGAGGAAAATAGAAATACTCTAAAAGGTTTATACGTAGGAGAAAACAAGAGGTAAATGAACAGTTTGGAAAAGAGGATAAATGAGGACATACAAGGAAATAGGAAGTCTTCCTGGAAAAAAGGTTAAGCGCGAAAGGTTAGAAGATGAGAATAAGGGGAAATCTGCTTAAGAATAATGATAGGGATGGTGCTTTTGTAACTGAATGAAAATGGACTGTTGAAAGGGAGTGGTGGAAAGAACACTCGAAAATCTGCACAATATTAACAGTAATGATGAGGTGTTAGTTGAATGTGTGCGGTTTTGATGGTGCTAGAAGAAAAGGAATAGGTATTTTTGGGGATGAGGTCATTAGTAAGGAGGACGGTAATGGTAGGGTGAGAAAGTTGAAGAATGGTAAAATCTGAGGTATAGATAAATTAACGTAGTGGAAAATGGATCAATGAGCGGCGGCGAGAATGGTGATTGGATTGGATTTTGGAAGTTTGTGTAAATAAAGCGTTTAAGGAGGGTATAGTTCGAAGGATTGGAGGAGAGCGTAATAGTACCCTTTATATAAGGGTAAGGAGAAAAGGGGAACTGTAGAAATTATAGGGGAAATAAGTTTATTGAGTGTTGTAGGGAAGGTATATGCTGGTATTTTGGTCGAAAGAGTGCGTCGAGTGACCGAGGGGACTGATTGGTGAAGAACAAGGTGCGTTTAGGAGTGGTAGAAGGTGTGTGGATCAAATCTTTACATTTGAAAACAAATTGATTGAGAAAATGAGGGAGAAGAAGAATAAAATTGTATAATTAGGTTTTAAGGATTTGCAAACAGGCGTATGATAAGATTAACAGGGAAGCGTTATGGCAGGTGTTAGTGATATATGGTGTTGGTGGTAGGCTTTTCTTGAATGGAATCAAAAGTATGTATGATGATGTGATAGCGTGTGTAAGAATAAAATGGTGTCAAAGGTTGAATTGGTTTAGGATTAATAGCGAGTGAGACAGGGTTGTGTTATTGTCTCTCTTGGTTATTTCAATTTGTAATATGGATGGGGTTATGAAAGAATTTGAGGTGGGGAATGGCAGGAAATGGTGTTAGAATGGTGGAGAATGGAGTTGAGTGGAAGGGTGCCCTACCCTATTATATTGCGAGGATGATTTGGTTCTGGTTTGGCGAATGCTGAAGAGAGTTTGAGAGGATGAATAGAGAGATTTTGGCAGGGGCGGTGTGTGAAAAGGAGGGGGGCTTGACAGTAAATCGAGTGGATAAAGTAAGGTTATATTGCGTTTGTGAAGTGAGGCGACTCTCGCGCAACCCTCAGTCGCCGTGTGAATGTTTATGTTTAGATGGTGAGCTAGTCTAGAAACAAGTGTCCCTGAGTTTCAATTATTTTTAACGGGTATAACTGTTGGATGAGAAGGGACGGACGAATGGTGATGCACGAGTGTAGTTAGGAAGTTGTGAAATGATCTCCAGTCAAGTCGTCGCTTGGTTTGCAAATTAAAATTCGTTGGTGAACTGCAATCAGGGGACTATAAGTCTTGAGTGGGCTAGGGTCTTATGAGGGGTATATGTGTTAACACCTCCTCTCCTGGTGTTATTTGTAATGGGGGCTCGTCGTCGCGGGTCGTGTAGTGAAAACATAGTGGTCTGGAAACTAATAATAACCGGATCCTAAAGTTCAATGTGTTCAAATGGACAATTTTAGGGAGTGGGTGCTAGGGGTGTGAGAAGAATTGATAAGAGAGAGGAAAATGAAACGTATTAGAACGAGTGTTGTGGTGGTTGAGCAAACAGGGGTAAATTTTGAGAGAATAACAATGAGTATGTTGGAGTGGTTTTGGTTAATTGAAGGATGAAGTGATAGTAGGTCTGGCGTGGGTTGTGGCTTAATCCTCCGCGGGGATGTATAGAGAAGCCGGTGGCATGCTGAGTGTGTTGGGTAACCTCTCTCCGACGCGGCCCTTGGGCAGACCGACCACGAGAAAGTGGAGACCGATTGAGTCGAGTCGGTGAACAGATTGGGTCTGATACGGAGAGAAATGTGTCGGAGATTTGGGCAGCAGATCGGGCCGGTCGTCGCGTGTTCGAGGAATATAGCGGTTCGCGCAATCCCCTCAGATCACATCTGACTACGGAAGAGCAAACTAAATTCGGCGGGGGGTTTTTGTTACAAAGTAATGGGGTCCGTCGCCTCGGGGGGCGGGCGAACAATATATCTGAATGTGTGGCTTGTATACGGGGGTTATCTTTATTTAGTGGCCCACCTGGGCCAGGGGATGAACCCTTAATGACGATTTACCATAGTGAGGGTCCGTCGCGGTCCCCATGAAGCTCTAGGGTGGTTTTCTGACTGCGACGAGTCTCACTAATTAATGGTACCGAGGGGGCGGGTAGGCTGGGCTTTCTTTTCGACGTATTGTCATGTTTCTCCTCCCTACTGCTTTTTTCTTTTTTCATCAGATGCTTCTGTACAAGCACCTTAACCCCCAATCGGGGCAAAAAGAGGAAGGTGAAGAAGAAAGAAGAATATATATATATATAATATATATATATATATATATATATATATATATATATATATATATATATTATATATTAATATATATATACTATATATATATTATATATACTAATATATATATAGTTATATAATATATTCTATATATATATATATAAATATATATATATATATAAATTTGATTTTATTTTCAGTCTTGTGTAGGAAGTTATTCTAACTACTGGAATGACGATGCAGAAGATTCTGGAAGACAACTCTACACGAGAAATTCGTGAAATTAGGAATATTTTTTTATTTATTTAAATTAGATATTAGTTTTTTTTATTTTTTTCATTTATTTCAAATATGTATTATTTTTTGATACTACTTTTTATTAAGATTCACAATATGAGACAGTAGCCCGTTCATCTCTCTTCTCTCCTGATGTCTCTCTGCTCTCTTCTCTCCTCTGTTCTACTCTCTCTTCTCTTCTCTCTCTTCTCTCTTTTCTCTTCTTCTTCTTCGTTTTCTCCTTCTTCGTTCACTTTTCTTTCTTTTTCTTCTTTCCCGCCTTTCGTCGTATCGACCGTCTTCTCATTTCTCCGACTCAAAGGAAAATGAAAACTGTGAATCATAAATAGGGTTAAAGTAAAAAGTAGTAAAAAAACGAGTTTTAGTTAAATAAGGAAATATCTTTTAAGATTGTTGACTTTATGATTTTATATAAGTAAAATAATAAGGATAGTCAAGTTCTTTTTAATTCTTTTATATATATAAGAAAAAAGAAGAGTGGTATTAGGGCCCTTCACCAATCTAATGATTTTGACATTATAATAAAAGATAATATCTGACTTTAAGTTTTTAAGCGTTGGTAACAATTGTTTATAACCGTCAAAATAAATTCAGAAACTTCGTTTGGTCCCAAAAGTAAGTTTATATTAGACAGTTTTTTGGGTTTAAGGAAAAGAGAAAAATGAGAAATAATGAAAGTATGTTGAGATGGTTTGGTCATGTGGAAAGGATGAATGATAGTCGGTTGGTTAAGCGGATGTATAGTGGCGAGTGTGTTGGGAACCGACCGGCTAGGAGACCGAAGAAAAAGTGGATTGAGTCAGTGAACGAATGTCTGAAGGAGAGAAAATGTGAGTTTGGCAGAGGCCGAGAATAAAGTTGCATAATAGGAGAGATGGCGGGGTTTTTGTGAGGGGGTTATGGTTGTGGCCCACCTGGGCCAAGAGATGAACCCTTACATTGACGATTTACCATAGTGGGGGTCCCGTGAAGCTCTAGGGTGGATTTTCTGGTTGCGACGAGTTCTTACTAATTAATGGTACAGAGGGGGCGGTAAGGCTGGGCTTTCTTTTCGACTTTTGTCATATTCTTCTACTGCTTTTCTTTTCCGATGCATGTACGCACCTTACCCCCAGTCTTGGGGAGAAGAAGGTGGATGAAGAAGAAGATGATGTTATTTCTTGGAACGATTGCATCGTTTCTTTCACTAAACAAACTTACATCACAATGGTTGCAAGATCTGAGGCACCTTCCGAACTCTAAACTTCCCCAGTTACTTGCTCTGTATAGAGAAGTCGTTCATCAATACATAGGGTACGGATCACATTCCTGGGGTTGCTCCACTCATACAGGAGTGTCTAGGACTATTCGTTGAATAAACACTACCTCTCTCAATGACTAGCTGCTAAACAGTTACAACTTTTACCTTATACTATCGCCGTTACAATAAACACCGATCTTTCTGAGCTCTTTCGTCACGTACCTTCTCCTTCACATGAACCATCTTTCTACACAAACTCCTCTCTCTGTTCAACTCTCTAACTCAATAGACTTATGCATTCAAGTAGTTAACACTCTTCTACTATTTTCACAATTTTCTATAACTTACACACTTTCAAGCAGCATTAATCGGGACATATAGGAGTTATATTTTTTGTCATATATATATATATATATATATATATATATATATAAATATATATATATATATATAATATATATATATATATATTATATAATATATATATATATATTCATATATATATATATATATATATATATATTATTATACTAAATATATATTATATATATATCTATATATATAGTAATATATATATATATCTATATATATATATATATATACTAATATATATATAATATATATTAATATATATATATATATATTATATATTTTTATATTATATATATATTATATATATATATATATTATATATATATAATAATACTATATATATGTAAAGCCATGAAAAGAAATAGTTTCCCCTGCATCAATTGCAACAATTCTGTAGCTGAATAAAATTCCTCTAAAGTTTTGAGAACGATTGGGCTGCGCTAAAATTATAAAGATTTATTCACCTTCATCCTTCAAAACTGTTTCCTTGCCAGGCTTAAAAACGGTTAAAGTTTGGCACATATACTTTGTAAAGAGAAAAAAAACAACCCATATACATAGTCCACTTACATTTGAATAATATATTATAAATACATAATAAAAAGTATAAAAATAACAAAATACGTTCTTGTCTCTGTCTCCGTCTCTCTCTCTCTCTCTCCTGTCTCTTCTCAAATTTACCAATGTAGTTGCACAAAAATGAAAATAAAGAACAAAATACAATCAAACAAAGTAATGAGCGGCAATTAACAGAAACAGGATGAACTATATTAATTGAGAAATAGACAGGGAAGAAAATAAGAAAAAGAAAAACAAAGAACTTATTAAAACGTAAAAGTATGATGATATACATACCCTCTTGAAAAGAGCTAAAAAGGAATAATTTAACCAGATGTCCTCACTGTCCTTCAGACACAGCAACTCTAACAAACACAATTGATTGATAATGTTTAATGATAAATTATTAAACCAAAATAGCCAATTTCGAGAACCAAGGAATATTATGTAAAAAGTATAAAACAAAGAAAAAGGGTTAAAATTACTACGGATTCGGATGAAATTAAATATGTATAACAGGCAAGCGAATAAATCCTTCCAAATATTGACTTCGCTAAACTGCATTGTAAATGGAATTGCGTCAAGAGCAGAACAGTTTGTTAAACTGGCAGAGGCAATGCGAACAGGCTAATTAAGGAAAAAAAGTTAGGCTTTCAAAACCGAAAACACGCATCAATTACAACGGAATTTAGATTGGAGAAAGAAACGTAATTAAAAATTTTTGAAGGACGGAAACAGGATATCATTAACAAATGTTATCCACACCAAGAGTGAATAACTCCACACACCAAACAAATTTCTGAACAACATCTTGAACCCTGAGAAAGAACATCAGAACTGGAGAATCATCGAATCTAAATAGCATTAGCTCAATAAGAAGTTTCCGGTTGACCAAGCAAAATTGAACAGCAGAATCAACAACACCTTAGACTCAACCCCCAAAGTCGCAGAAAGCACCAGCAAAATCCACGCACTTGTAACAAACGCGCAGAAAACCAACCGGCCAAAAATTTTATGACTACTCAAATTGGACAAAACACACACCGTACTCAAACAACCACCTACCCCTCACCGCAAAACGTACAATTAATCTGCACAGATATTCTGGCAGTTTATCTTCGCGAACATACGAGTACACCAATAACTAATGACAAGACTGAATGAAACCTAAGAGACATAAAACGTACTCTCCATATCAACCACCTCAAGATTCACAGAAGACTGAACATCCCCAAAAGAAAAGACAAAATGAAGTTCCCCCATCGCCATGGCAAAGTTCGAAACTGGCAAAATGCCCCCGGGAATGTACCGAGTGTAGATATATATAGTCGAACTGGAAAATGCCCGGGAATGTACAGAGTGTAGAATATATATAGACATAGACTTAACTCGTCTTAGTAGTGGACTTTACAAAACCGTCCGAGACCAGTAGACTCAAGGGGGTACTATTAAATCACGACTACTATTTGATATCTTTATGGACGGACATATTATTATTTCACAGCTAATTGGTATATCTTCTAGGATCTAAGTCTCACTGTTATAACCTATATAGTTTCTGAACCTAGTTCCATCTTCGGTTCCTGCCCCATTTACCAATCAGTAGTTATTAATTTAATAGTACGCTTTATACTTTAATTTTCAATTAAAATATTTATTATTATGATATAATTATATAATTAATTTAATAGTAATTAGTAAATATTTAAATATATAAATTCAATAATAATTTAATAATTAGATAATTATATTTATTACATTTAAATAAATTAACTATAATTTTTATGGTTAATAAGAAAATTAAGCATAATATTATATTTAGTATCTTCGTAAATAGATAGCTATTATTAATAGCTATAATCATTCGTAGTTTGTATAAAATACTAAATAAAAAAAAAATATTCTGAATATTTTATGCAATCTTGAGACTTTTTAACATTGAATATATTATTTATATTGTATTAAATATCTCTGATTTCACATATAATTAAACGAAAGAGCGGAAGAAATGGAGATGAGTGAGAGAAGAGAGAGCACTAGAGAGAAGAGAGGCAGTACGGAATAGAGTGATGAAGAAGAGAGATGAGATGTAGTATATGTATGTATGAGAGAGAGGAGAGAGCAGAAAGTTAGAATGACACACTCACAGTGTTTTGTTTAAGTCGACGCCTCTAAAATGAAATATTGTACTTGTAGTTTTGATAATATAGGTGATACCATCTAGAAAAATTTTTTGCTCTAATATAGAATATCTATTTTCTTATATATGTGAATTTTAATTTATTAATGTATTGCTAATCCGTTTAAGAATATTATTTGAATGATTTTCTTCAGATATAAATATTATTTATTTTTCATATTGTAATTATAATATTAATTTTAAATATTACTATTAGGTCTCTCTATGTATTTTGTAAGTAATGTCAAAGTCCTTTACTGTACAGAAGAGTGCGCTATTTGAAATTACAGAGTTTACCTGCGCTCAAAAAAAAAACATACGAGATGACTAAGGAAAGTCACAGTTAAGCTATTAACTCTTTAGATATTTTCTTACATATTTTAGAAACTCGTACAGTTTTTTTATGTCTGTATTTTGAATTATTTTATTCTATGTGATATTGAATATTAATTGTATATTATACTTTTATATTTATTATTATTTATTTAATTAGTTTTTATAATTAATTTTTGTATCGTAAGGTTAATTATTATTATTTTTTAATTTTTGTGTATATATAAGGTATTTTCTGTTAACTATGTGTCGTAGGCTTAACGTACTCGATTTTTCTTTGTTACGTTTTCGTGTCATATCCGAGCCATGACTCTATAAATGCCTGACTCAACTTTGTGATGCTAGTCCGGATGACTATCTTATATCTTTCTTGGTGAGATCGATATAGCTCGAGCTGATAGTTGAGTTAAGATGAGAGAAGAGAGATGGTCAGTGAAGAGGCATGAGAGCGATGAGGAGAGAGTATTGAGGAGAATGAGAAGAATGGATAAAGAAGGAGTGTAGTGAGAGAGAGTAGACGGTCGAGAGATTATATTGTACGTTGTTCTTTTAATGATAAATAACTAAAAAATTAATAAAGGAAAGATATATATATAAATAGATATATATAAACCTTTCTGGTGTTTTTTATTATTTATAGGTAAAAATGATGTTATATTGGAAATGATATATATAATTTTCTTGTAATTATTTTGCTTTGACGGTGTAAAAGTATTGTATTCTTTTATGGGTTGAAAGTCAATAGAATAGAAAATAATAATTACAACAAATATATATATAGAAAATATATTATCTTATATGATTATATATATATATATATATATACTGTTGTTTTTGGGGGGCGTGTAAGGCAATATCAATGATCCTGTACCTGTTAGATACTCACTATTACCTACAGCCTACAACTTATGCATCTCACTACCTAACCTTAACCTTAACTATATAGTAATAACCTAATACCTATAATCATTACTATAAACTTAACGCTATAGTACCACTAACACTGACCTAACCTATCCCTAACCTAACTAACCTAATACCATATTACTATAACCTAACTTATACCTCAACTATAATCTACTAACTCTATTACCTACAATTTAATATATATATCAATATAACTTTGTATATATATACTTATACACTATATATTATATCTATAGCGTAATCAACCTATACACTATAGCCTTACCACCTTATCCTATAGCACCTGTTATAACTGCGCCTATAAGCCTCCTACTACCACACAAACCGCCTATAGAGCTCATATTCACAGGTTAAATAACTGAATACATAACCTTTGGTAGGTATCATATATGTAGCTAATCATGAAGGTCTCATTAGTTAGAGTACCTATTAGACCTGTTATATGGTAATATATTCCTCATACTTATTTCATCCTAGCTGAACACTAAACAATCACTACTAACTAACACTCACACATACCATAATACTAACATTATATTTACACTTAATACTTATACACATCACAGTCACACGTAACATACACATTTCCTACTAGATACTATATTAACAATCATCATATCGCTTATATACACACATTCACATATGACTAACTTATACCACAATTCATACTATTACACTTGCCATTTTACTATCAAATATTATATAATACTACTTACATATCTACACTATACTACAAGCGGTCACACAAATACTCACATCACATATATTACTTATATAATATAATATATACACACACACATACCACACCCATTCACTTATATACACAACATTCATCTATGATCAACTTACACTCTCACTATAGACTACTATATATTACTACATACTTAACCTATATTTAATATCATATATAAAGACACTCAAAAATAAATATACACACGACAATTGAGCTTTCGTCTTACATCACATAATTATTTTTTACTCTATGATCTTCTATAATATTTGTAGGATATTTTTGTCTAGCTGCTTCAAGTTTATTATCTAAAAACTTGAGTTACGACTGAACTATATATAACTTAGATAATATCATTTAACTAGAACATCTTTCTTTTACTTAGTATTATAATATATTTTTAACTTTTAATAAAATTTTTAAAAATTGCATGTAATAATAGAAACTAATACACAGTATAGAAAAAATATAAATAATAAACATTTTTATTTTAATTACTACATAATTGTACGAATATTTTTATT
>JABUQX010018662.1:20000-24966 GCA_015478945.1 Trachelipus rathkii
AGACATATCCTCTATTAATTCCCAAAAAGAACAAAATATACCAATACCTAGTCTTCTTCCTCCTGGCTAACCACACACATTGTTCTTTTTTTAAACCCGTTCTGCTCACTTTTCTGGAAGATATATATAAAGAAATTCTCTATTTACCTCCCAATGGAAACCTGTGGTAACCAAAATAACAAATTGATTACCGGATACAATTTATATTTATTACTGCGGGCGAGTGTTAACCTAAAAAATTTCCAGAAGTTTTTTAAATATCTCGGGCGTTTTCCTTTTTTTAAAACAACTCCTTTTATCACATTATTAAATACTATACAGCACCATTTTCCTATCATAATTGTAATTACCATTATAACTATTACATCCCTTCTGCGAACAGTTTCCATATCTCACACTTCGACCACTACACAGACCTGCGGACTTCACTTCCCTTTTTTTTCCTTTATACCTCCAAATGGCTAACCGAGCTAAAGAAATACAACTATTACCTGCCCATTTGATAAATCTTCATCCTCGCACCTCCTTTACACGATACGAACACTGACCTCTCCTTCTTCTCTCGTAAATCATGCTGTCTCGTCCGGCCAATAATTCTTTTTGGGTATTCACGTGGGCGATTTTCCAAGCCTAATTCAGGTAACATATAATTTCCAAAACTGCTTTTTTTCCTTCAGTAAAAACATCAAGGCCTGTTCCAATACTGTGTGTTGCTAAATCTTCCTCCCCTCTCCTAATTCCGGGCCTAAATTTAGGATAGCCTTTTTGTAGACGGGCTCTTCGTATCGTGTACACTCCTAAAATCACAGTCAAAAGGTATTCAGTATAGCAAGAATCATTGTTTATATTCATATCTTTTATCAATATATTTAAACTCTGAAATACACTCATCATAACTAAGTGCAATCGCTAGAAAAGAGATCTTTAAGTCCTAGATAAGAAAGCCAACTGGTTTTCTTCACTTGTCGTTTGGTCGGAGTAGTTTTCCTATCATGAAGCTATAACGAGGGCTCAGCATGAGCCACCGAAAGGTCAGCAGCCAAACCTGCGCACCTCCTGGTGCCGTCTTCTCCTCTCCTTTCCTCTCCTCCCGCTCCGCGTCCCCGCTCAGCCGGTGGTCCGACCCGCAACGCAGCGCATATTCTTCCGCGCATCTTCCCTCGCCTCCTGCTATAACTCCTCGCAGTCAGCCGTAAGCAAAAGCGAAATGTTTACCTTTCTTGTGGGTGGACGGATCTTCCTTATTCTCTCGTCTATATCCCCTTCCTGACCTGATTTTCGAGAACTCCTATTTTTTATTTATTCTTATTTACTTCTTTCCGCTCTAGTAATCTTATGGTTTTTTATACCGTTATGTAAAACATGTTTTTTTATATCTCATTCTTTTCAATGTGAATTGATCTTGAAAATTTATACTTGCGGTCAGCTATGTCGTTGTTCTTATTCACATGAACCCAACTCATTTTTAAAAGATGCATCACCGTTTTAGACCTTCTCTAGTCGTCTTTGCTCTTCTGCTCTTCGTCAGAGCTCCTTCTCTCTCTGGTTGTAATAAAAGTGTTCTATTTCACTAAGTTTATCATGAACCACCTTATCCCCTAGCTCATACCGTCAGACTATCCAAGAATTCACTCTACGTGGGCAATATTTGATTCTAGGAAGTACGGCGCTTTTCCATTCTCTTTAATATCAACGAAAACCCGATGGATTTGAATTTTTCAAGTGTGCCTGCCCCAACTCTACTCTTAATCTGTTTTACTCAATGCTCGCAGCTTTCACTCTCCTAAGCGTGCTAATTTTCTCGTCGTGAGATCCTCAATCGATGAATTAACTTTGTTACTGTAATCACCTGTCTGTAGCTTACACGATACTTGTAAACTCAAGCTCACTCGCTTTGAAACCTGGACTGAAACAGTTTAACTCCTAGTCGGCGAAGAATAACCAAGTGATAAGCAACTTTACTCTATCGCCATTTTATTAACATCAAATTGATTAATAATTTTCTAGTAAGATTATGGGTAAGAAATAATGAAACAGCAGTATTTGAACCTTACATCATTTGGATTCTACATTTCAGGCTAATCGCTAGTTTTGAAATATAGTGTTAGAGGTTACGCTTATGTCGAATGTTTAATGGTCTCACTCATTGTAATGCAAAATTTTATGTTTATCCTATTGTACATCAATGTTCTGGTTACATGTTATAAGATTTAGTCAAGAATACTACTGTGGCATTTAAGAAAACCTGAATGATGAATCCTATCGCACATCATCGATCGTTCCTAAGTTCTATAGACGTACAGAAATTTCATTTTTATTTTACTTTAAAATGAAAAAACAAAGTGGTCAAAATATCAAAACGAAAGGCTCACATTCTTTTGAAATGCAGGGTGACACTCCATATGTAAATATACTACTGATGATCTGAGCGTGAGACTTTCTTAGTATAGTTATGAAGTGTATTATGGCACAAGAAACTATATTTCATCGATAATGATATAAATGATTGGCATATCTTCACTGAGAGATTTAGAGATTTTAATATAAAATTTTCACTAAACATTATGTGGAAGTGCTATATATAATAATAGTTTTCCTGTATTATTATTTATATTGCACTCTTTATATTAAATGCTCACACTCTCGTCACAACCTATATTTAACACTTAACCCTTTGTTATATTTTTACTAATTTAATAGTATTATTATAGTATATACTATATATTAACTTACTATATATATATATATTCATAAACTTAATATAACTCACCTATACTTTATGATATCACTTTATATAGCTACCTCTACTATTTACATATCAAATATTACACTGATGTAACTAATTAACTTTTAAAAAAAAAATAACATTTAACATAAAAGGTATATATATAGCTATATCATCATTACATATCTCACTTATTTATATATATATATATATATATATAGTATTATATATATATTTATATAGTAAATATATATATATATATATTATATATATTATATATACCTTTCCGAAATACCTAACTATCTATATATACCCATATATTACTCTTAGTCTATATCCTACTAAATTTGTACAAAGATACATGATTATTAAATTTCTAATTATGAAGTAGGAAAGTTTTTATTATCCTTATTTTTACTTTCTTAATAAATATTTACATGTAGGTTAAGAGTTTAAAAATAAACGATTCCCAGGTTCAGGATATGAAAAAACATGTTTTTACATACGTAAAACCAAAAAAGCGATAAATAATCTCGACCAATTCACATAACGAGGTCTAATAGAGATAAGGATGACTTCCGGTTCCTCACACTCCAAAGAAAGGTAAAGCATTTCAACACTTGCTTATCACTGTCGTGGGGTCGCGGCACCCGAGCGGAACAATATTGCGCCTGCCGGGCTGCACGCGGCCGGCGCTGCGGGAACGTCGGAAAACTATGTCTGCCTAACCTCCCTCTTACAACGACGCGGATCGCACGTCTCGCGGCCAAGTTTGGTGTCCGGGACGAGGACGAGGACGCACCTTTATTCCCCAAGCACCAGCGGGCGCGGGGTTTGGCTGCTTTGCCGGGAGGTCCCGCACTGCTGAGCCTGGGGTGTTAGCCTTATGAGCTAGGGAAACTACTCAGACCAACACAAGTAAGGAAACACATTTCCTTCTTATCTGCTTAAAGGATCCTTTCCGATCCAGCATGTTTCAGTTTTGAAATATATTTATACAAAATAATAATAACAATGATATCTGTCTATACTGAATTACCTTTGACTGGTATTTAGGATTAATTAGACTCTACAAAAGGGCTTATGCTCTATAATTTAGGTCCTAAATTTAGGCCAATCGCGTAGTTAGGTATGTCTGTCAAACCACATTTAATTAACAGAAAAAGGTCGAGTTTTAAATAATATTTGACCTGGAATTAGGCTTTAATGCCCGGGATACAAAAAGGATTTTCGACTACCAAACAACATTTAAAACAAACACCTCAGGACGCCCATGGTAAGGAGTGCGGGTTGTTGTTTCTCGTAATGGATTGTCAATGTAACATATATAATATAATAATAATGAAAGCAAACTCGGACCCGCCCGAATAATTGTAAAAAGACACTTTGAAATATTTTAGTTTAACATTGAAGTATTATATTATAATGTATAGATAATTGTTATTTTTTTAAATAGAACTTAGAAAGATTTAATAAAATACTTAAAATTACAAAACACAAGAAACTTATTTTTGTTTCTTTTTATAGCTTATTACAAGTTTAAGAATGAATGTAAAGCTCTGTTGTGGTGGTTGTTGTTGTTCAAGTAGATTTATGCAAATACGTGGGGCATAATTATAGGGAGAGCTTGGTGTATAGGGGTTTGCTAGGTGTTGGGGCTGACTTACTGTTAACATGATTATTGCTTTATAGGTCGTAGGAATATCTTGTTTTTTAATAAAATTTCAACATAAAAATTTTTAGTAAGAAGTTTATTTTAAAAAACTTGAACTAAGTTATCTATAATTTATTAAAACAAAATAAAAAGTATTACGTAAAATCTAATTTCTTTGTTTAAAAGTGAGAGATAATGATTGGATTTTAATATAGAAGTTTTAAGAAACTTTGGGGAAATATTTAAGAGTTATATTTTATGATGATAAATATAATGGTACTGCTTCATTAAAACGGAAATGGATTTAAAAAAAATAAAAATAAATTATATAAACGCGGTTATAAATGTGTAGTGAAGTCGTGTGTGTTGTGTCGTGTGTATAGTAAATTTTAACCCTTTTGCTTCTGGGGTTTGTGTGAGTGTATAAAGTAAATCTGGGGTGTGTGAGTTGTTAGGTGTAAACCTATCTGTGCGTGTGTAAAGTATAAATAGTGTTTCTTGGTGTGAAAAGTGGGTGCATGTAAAAAAGTCGTGTGGAGAAACTGTGTGTTGAGTGTTAAAAGTATAAGTGTTAATAGGCTAAATGT
>JABUQX010018663.1:5000-17500 GCA_015478945.1 Trachelipus rathkii
AATTTAGTGATTTATTTTATTTATTATATTATTTATTCATTATATTATTATTATTATATGAGATATTTTTATTTATTATCTTTATATATTTCTAGTTAAAAGTTAAAACAGACTATAGACTATTTGTTTTTTTTCTTATCGATGAATGTAAAGGAACGTGAGGTTGAATAAACGTCGTCAACATTTTACGATCTTACGTCCTACGTTTGAGAGGTAATATATATATATATATATATTTATTATATTATTATTATTCTTTTGTTATATTATATTATTTTTCTTTATTTATTATTATTATGAAATTATCTTTTTATTGAATGATTTGTACATGAATGTTTTTTTTAGTTTGATTCGTTTCGTTCAAAGTTTTGAGGTGATATTGTGGCTGTTGTTCAGTTGAAGAGTTAGTTAAAGAAGTGAAGATTTCATGGTGCAAAGTGTGAGTATTTATTATTATTATTATTATTATTATTATTATTATTATTATTATTATTATTATCATTATTTATTATTCGGTTATTATTGTTATTAAATTTTTTATTATTATTATTATTATTTTTATGATCGATTGAAGGGTGGATTTCTTGTTCTTTTTAGTCTGAATTCCTGGTCTGAGAAGTTCCGAAGTTTCGAAGTTCTTTTTGTTCAGTGGCCCGTTGTTTGCTTCAGCCAGCGATTGATTTCCATTTGGATGAAGTAAGTATAAATGTTAGTTTGTTGTTGAGTGATTTTTTTTTTCTTGTTTGAATGCTGAATTTGGTTATAGAAAGTTGTTTTTTGTCTTTTAGTCTGAAGTAGCCGATTTGAGTGTTCCTGATTGGTTAGAAGAGTGTAAAGGGACGAGAAAAAAAACTGGGTCAACCACCCAGGTAAGCACCTTGAATTAATTATTATTAATTATAATTTATTCTTTAATTACTTTTACACTTATTTAATATTTTGATATTTTTTAAGTCATAATTTTTTAAATCATATATTTTTTTGTTTAATAATTATAAAATTATTAATATTGTAATTTCAAAATTACATTCATACTTATTTAATATTTAATTCTTTAATTCATTTATTCAAAATTATTAAATTGTTAATTTGTAATTTCAGAATTTCATTCATTTAATATTCTTGAAATTTTAATTCAATTTATTTTTTTAATTCATTCAATTATTTAATTCATGATAGTTATTATTATTATTATTATTGTTATTATTATAAATTTTTTATTACGATTGCTATGATGCGATATTTTTTTTCTACTCCGCAGTTTTTTTTTGAGGACTTATTCTGCCTTCAGAAAGCTTGAGAAACATCTGGAATAATAAGGAAGGGACATTTAGAGAACAAAATACAATATTTAATGACTAGTTTGGAAAAGGAGTGAAATAGAAGTAAAGATAGAAAGGAAATCTAAGGAAGATTTGAGGAGTGGAGAATTGAAAAGAGGAAAATTTAGAAGGAGTATTGTTGGAGAACTGTGAGGATAATTGTAGGAGGAAACTTGATTGACTTAAGGAGGAGTATCAGTGGAGAGAGATTAGAGAACTGTGAGGAAACTTGTTGAAAGCGAAATAGAAAATTAAAGGACTAATAAAGATAGACTTTGGAGAATTAAGAAGGAGTACATTTGGAGAACTACGAAGTATTTATTTTTAGTATTCAGACTGCATAGTTTTATATTATAGATTTAGATTTAAGGTTTCGGTATATCGATGACATTCGCGCGGGTGTTCATCGATTACCAATAATATTGGATTAAAGGTGCAGGGATTGCGATTTTGGTACGGGGTTGCGGTTACCATTTACCTTGTAGTGGTGGTGGTATATTTTCGAATCGGTTACGGTATCGGTTACGGGTGCTTACACTAGCGGTTCACCTTGCCGTGGTGATTATTTTTAATAAATTTTTGTATTTGTGTGTTTTGAGTTTGATTTTTTTTCCTGAGTTTTATTGTGTTTATTTATTATTGTTTGTTTTGTTCTCTGGCTTTTCTTTCCAGGACCCACGACTATTGAGATTTGTTTGTGGCCTCAAAACCACGACAGTGCGTGCTGATGGGAGATTTCAACGCTAGAGTAGGAAAGAGAAGAGAGATGGAGAGACTATTGGGACCATTTGGAGAGGAGACAAGAAACATAGAGGGAGAGGCGTTGATCGATTTTTGTGTGAGAAACCACCTAAAAATAATGAACACGTTTTTCAAGCATAAAGAGTAGCATATCTTTACGAGGCATAGATGGAATCAGGTAACGCAACAATTCGATCAAAAATCGGTGATGGACTACATGATAGTATCCGATAAAAGGATGGTAAAGAATGTAAAGGTGATCCCGTGAGTGTCCTTGGATGCGGATCATAGACTGGTGGAGAAGTTGACAGAACAAGAAACGAGACGAAATTATGAACGGGAAAGGCAGGAAACCCTAAGAATGGAGAAGAAAACGAAGACTCTGCAGATGTAATCAGGAAAGTAGGCAGAGAAAAAACCTTGATAAAAGAAATGGAGTAGGAGCGTACTAAGGAAAGAGAAAGGAAAAAAAAACATACACCATGGTGGAACGAAGAAGCGGAAAAAAGCAATTAAAGGAAAAAAAACAGGGGAAAATGAGGAAGTGGCTGAAAAGAACAGCGGCAGCAAGGGAGGAATATTACAGACAAAGAATGAGCAGAGATAAATAAAAAGGGTGGGCAAAAAAAGAATGGGGAGACGGAGAGAATTGACAAGAGAAATAACGAGAGATATGGGCGAAGGGAAGAAAAAGCTATTTAAAATGGCGAAGGCATATAGAAAGCCAAAAAGCGTAACTAGAAATATAAAAGATAGAAACGGAGAGATTCTTGTGAGACCGGAAGGAAGAAATGATAGATGGACCGATTACTATTGAGATCTGCTAAAATGGTAGAATACAGAGAACCAAAATAAGAAGCTGCAGATCAGACGAAGGAGGAGGAAGAGAGGAGGAAGGCTTGGAGAAGATAACGGTGGAGGAATATGAGGAGGCTATAAAAAAGGATGAAGAAGGTAAAGCTCCGTGGAAAGATAGAGTGGCTTGGAGTTGGTTGAGAAGGAGCGAGAGGGCGGAGAGAGAGATATCATCAGTTTGATGAACGAGTGTTGGGAGAGAGGAAAAGGTGCCGGAAAGGTGGGCGCAAAACAATAATAATACCGATATATAAAGGTAAAGGAGATGCATGAAGCTGTAATAATTATATAGGTATTTCACTGATGGACCATCTGGCAAAAATATACGAAAGAAAATTGGAGAGGAGGATGAGAGAGAAGGTAGAGCCAAGAATAGGAAAAGAACAGTACGAGTATAGAAGAGGAAGAGGAACGACGGACCTCTTATTCACACTGAGAATGGTCTCGGTGAAGATGCTGGAATATGGCAAGAGATTCTTTATAGCGTTCATCGATCTGCAAAAAGCATTTGATTCGGTGCCAAGGAAATAGCTCTGGAGAGCTATAGAGAGGAATTATGGAGTGAAGGGTAAATTAAAGAAGGCAATAGAAAGTATGTATGAGAAATGCAGTTGTAATGCAAGAACTGAGTGAGAGAACGATAGATGGTTTGAGGTGAAAACAAGGATGAAGTAGGGGTGTTTTATCACCCACCTGTGTTTATTATTAATATTTTAGACTTGGTGGATAAAGTGAAAAAGAAGGAGACTGGGAGAATTTAAAGGGGGACATAATGGCATATGCGAAGATACTGACATGTTGAGAGCGAAAAGAGCGAGAGAAAGAGGAGACCGATAATACGAGAATGTGGAGTGTTTGGCGGAGGAGTTGGAGGGAAGCAGGATGAAAGATGAAACGTACAGAAGGACGAGATATTAATAGTAATCGAAGAGATGCAGGAGGGGATGAGGATTGATGGTGAGAGATGAAGACGTGAAGGTGGTAAATACCTGCAATTATCTCGGAGGATGTTTTAACAGAAAGGAAGGAAATGGAAGAGAAATTACGCGAAGAGTGGAAAATTATGGATTAGTTATGAAAGGGACATACCCCATGATGAAAGATAGAAACATCGGAATAGAGGTTAAAAAAGCAATTTTTAACAGTATACTGACTCCGACACTGATGTATGGAGCGGAAACATGGACAACAACGAGAATAGAGGAGAGTAGAATACAAGCGGCGGAGATGAGGGTATTAAGAAATATGATTGGAAAAAGTAGGAGAGACAGAATAATGAATGAGGTAATTAGAAAAGGTATAGGGGTGAAGAAGATGATACTAAAGATGGATGTGGGGAGATTGGGATGATGGGGGAGAGAATGCCGAAAGAAGACCAAGACAAGAGGGTAGAAGACCAAGGGGAAGACCGAAGAAGAGATGGACGGAGTCGGTGGAGGACTCTCTGGAAAGATGTCAGCTACCAAAAATGAGAGGGCTGAAGAGAAGAAGAATAGTGCAGGAGAGGGATGTCTGGAGAAAGATGCTTGCGTAACTGATAGGATGAAGAATCCTTCCTGGGAGAGGAAGTAAGAAGTATATATGTTGAGGAGAGAAGTTATGGATGTATTTAGAAAGGGCAGATTTGATTTGCTCGCTGTGACTGAAACAAAGATGAAACGCAACAGTGAAAATGAATGGTGTGGTGTGAAATGTGTTTGTGCTGTTGCGGAAAGGAATGAGTAGGGAGAGAAGGAGTTGCAATTCTGATGAGTGACTTCTGGTACAAAGCTATGGTAGATTTTGTGTGTGTGTTTACTAGAATTCTAATGGTTAAATTTAAGTTTGAAAGGGTCAAGGTATGTGTGGTTGCGACATATGGTTCATCTGAGGGTAATGTTGAATAGAGTAAGATTTCCTGGGATAATCTAAATGATATTTTGGATGGGGTGAGTAGGAGCTTTAGATTGATTGCGTTGGGTGACCTAAATTGTTGGATAGGTGATCAAAAAAGGGATGGTATAACAGGTGGCTTTGGGATGTTGGGAGAAAATGAGATGGTAGGAAGGTGATTGATTTCTGTGAGGAGAGAGGTATATGTGTAAGTAAAACTTTCTTTAAACAAAAGAGTATTCATAAGTATACTAGATTTGATGTAGGTAGAGATGGTATTATATGAAGTGAAAAGTATGATTGATTTTGCGCTGGTGAAGAAGATGTTGAAATTTGTGTTGGATGTTAAATCAGTAAGGGGATTAGGAATGGGATTATCGGATCATTATGTTTTATTATATAAAATTAAGTTAGTGGGGGCTTGGACTGAGAAAAAGGTGATAAGGAAAGAAGTGGGTAGAATTAAGAAGGAGAAGTTAAATTAACAAGGTAATAAGGATAATTATTTAAGAGCGCTTGCAAGTAAATCAGTTGAATGTGAACAAGTTGAAACTGAACAAATCTGGAAGCAAATGAAGGAAGCGGTTGTTAGTAGTGCAAAAGAAGTATGCAGATGTGCCAAAGTAGGAAGTAAGAATGTTAACAGTGAGTGGTGGAATGAAGAGGTGATGCAAGTGGTTAAAGGTAAAAAAGAAGAGTGGTTGAATGTACTAAAAGCCAATGATGAGATTTCAAAAGAAAGATATTTGAAATTATATAAGAAGGAAAAAAGGAATACTAAAAGATTCATACGTAGGAGGAAAAAAAAGAGGTAAATGAACAGTTTGAAAGGAGAATGAATGGGGATTTACAAGGCAATAGGAAGCTCTTCTGAAAGGATGCGAGAAAGGTTTAGAATGCGAATAAGGGGAATTTGCTTAGGAAAATGAAGAGGGATGGTGCTCTCGTAATTGATGAAATGGATGTGAGGGGAATGTGGAGGGAACACTTTGAAAATCTGCATAACATTGGCAGTAATGAAGAGATTATAGTGAATGTGTGTGGAATTTGATGGTGCAAGGAGGAATAGGTATTTTGGAGATGAGGTCATTAGTAAGGAGGAAGTATTGGGTAGAGTGAGAAAGTTGAAGAATGGTAAATCTGCAGATATAGATGAAATTACTGGTGAATGATCAGAAAAACGGGGCGGGATGGGTGATTGATTGGATTTTTTGGAATTTGTTGTAACAAAAGCGTTAGTGGGAATGTATAGTTCCGAGGGATTGGAGGATAGCAGTAATAGTAACCTTATATAAGGGTAAGGGTGATAAGGGTAGCTATAGGAATTATAAAGGAATTAGTTGTAGGAAAGATATATGCTGGTATTTTGGTCGAAAGAGTGCGTCGAGTGACTGAAGGACTGATTGGTGAAGAACAAGGTACGTTTAAAAGTGGTAGAGGATGTATGGATCAAATCTTTACATCGCAACAAATGATTGAGAAAATGAGGGAGAAGAAGAATAAATTGTATTTAGGTATTATGAATTTACAACAGGCGTATTATAGGATTAATAGGGAAGCTCTATGGCAGGTGTTAGTGATATATGGTGTTAGTGGTAGGCTTCTGAATGAAATCAAAAGTATGTATGACTATAAGTTGAAGCGTGTGCAAGAATAAATGGAGTCGAAAGTAATTGGTTTAATATTAATAGCGAAGTGAGGCAGGAATGAGTTATGTCTCCTTGATTAGTCAATTTGTAAATGGATGGGGTTATGAAAAAATTAGAGGTTGGGGTGGCAGGAGATGATGTTAGAATGATGGAGAATGGAAGAGAGTGGATTGTCCTTTACCCACTATATGCGGATGATTTGGTTTTGTGTGGCGAATCTGAAGAGAGTTTGGGTGGATTGGTAGAGAGATTTGGCAGGGTGTGTAAAAGGAGGGGTTTGAAAGTAAACGAAGATAAGAGTAAGGTTATGGTTGTGAGTGAGGACAGTCCTTGGTGTGAAGTTATGTTAGAAGTTTGAAAAGCAGAAACAAGTGTCTGAGTTTAAATATTTAGGATATATGTTGGATGAAAAGGGAACGAATGATGCAGAGTGTAATAGGAAATTTGTGAATGGCAGGAAGGTGGCTGTTGCAATTAGATCGTTGGTGGATGTAAAGGGACTAAATCGTGACTGCGCTAGGGCCTTACATGAGGGTATGTTATTACCTGTGTTATTGTATAGTAGTGAGACTATGGTCTAGAATAAGAGGTATAGATCTAAAGTACAATGTGTTCAGATGACACAATCTTAGGGGCGTGTTAGGTGTGAAAAGAATTGATAAAATGAGGAATGAACGTATTAGAGAGTTGTGTGGTGTAAAGAAAGGGGTAAATGAGAGAATAAATGAAAGTACGTTGAAATGGTTTGGTCATGTGGAAAAGATGGATGATAGTCAGTTGGTTTTAAGGAGATGTACGGTGGTGAAAGTGCTGGGAATCGACTGGCTGGAAGACTGAAGAAAAAGTGGGTTGAGTCAGTAAAGGAATGAATGGAGGAGAAAAATGTGAGTTTGGCAGAGGCGAGAAGAAAGATGCATAATAGGAGTGAATGGCTGGGTTTTGTGAGGGGTTATGGTTGTGGCCCACCTGGGCCAAGGGATGAATTCCACATTGGCGAAATGCCATAGTGAGGGTCCGTCGCAGTCCCGTGAAGTTATAGGGTGGATTTATTTGACTGCGACGAGTTCTCACTAAAAGGTATAAAGCTGGCGGTAAAGCTGTGCTTTCTTTCGACTTGCGTCATATTCTTCTATAACTTTTCGGTTTTCGGCGCATGTTACGCACCTTATCCCCAGTCTTGGGGAGAGAAGAAGGGTGATGATGATGATGATGAGGGTTATGATATATATATATATATATATATATATATATATATATATAGTATATATATATATATATATATATATATATATATATATATATTATATATATAGATATATATATATATTATAATTATATATATATATATATATTAATAATATATATATAATATATAATATATTATTATTATTATTATTATTATGCTTACACTTTTTTTCCCGCCCTGAAGCGGGGGTAGTGTACGTAGAGCCCTCCACCTACACCCCCCCTGCACTCTCGCCCCCCACCCAACCCCTCCACCCCCACTCTTATCCCTCGCCAACACCCTACCCTCTTCTTCCCTCATCCTCCCTCCACCAGCATCTCCTTTATTCCATCATCCACCTCCTTCTTTGGTTCTCCCCCTTCTCTTTCCTATCCCCTCCGCCTCCCATACTCCCCTAACCACTCTCTGTTCCTCCATTCTCACCAGATGCCCATACCATCTTAACATTCCCTTCTCCGTTCTTCCCACCAACCCATTCCTCCAATCACATCCCTCCCTCACCACCCTATTCCTAATCCTCTCCCTTCTACTAACCCCACAAACCGCTCTCAACCCCTTCATCTCAAATACTTCCAACTTCTTCCTGGACCTGGCATTCAACCCCCACGTTCACACCCATACAACACCGCTGGTACACAAATTTTTTCAAACATACTTATCTTAACTTTCTGTGACAAATCCCCCCCTTTCCATACTTCTCTCAGACCACTCAACACTCTCTTATTCCTTCTCCTACTCTATGTTCTATTTCCTCCTCCTTAATCCCTCCCCCCTTACCCAAATCCATCCCTAATATATCTAAAAATCTTTACTGCTACCAATACTACACACCCAACTCTAACCACCACCCCCTCCCCCTCCTCTCTTTCCTCCTCCTCAAACACTAACACTTTACTCTTACCAGGATTTATTTTAAGCCCCTTTTGTCCGCACATTCTCTCAAACTCCCTCACCAAATACCTCACCCCTTCCGCGCTCTTTCGCCACTAGGGCAGTATCATCCGCAAACAGTATCATGTTTACTTCCCTTCTATCATTCCCATTTGTCAATTCCACCGCCCTCCCCTCCCTCACAATTCCTCTGCAAACACTCTCCATAAACAAATTGAATAGCCACGGGGACATTACACACCCCTGCCTCAATCCTCTCACCACCCCAAACATCTCACTCTCCCCTCCTAACACTCTTCACACACATTCTACTATTCTTATAAAAATGCCCTGATACCTTTACTTAATTTACCCCCCACTCCATTTTTCCTCCAACACCCTCCACAATTCACCTCTTTTCACTCTATCATATGCTTTCTCTAAATCTAAAAACACCCATACACTTTCCCTTTCCTCTCTATACTTTTCTCCACAAGCATCTTTAGTGTAAACACTTGATCCACACACCCTCTTCCCTCCCTAAATCCTCCTTGTTCTTTCCCCATTCTTCCTTCCGTAAACCCTCTCACTCTCTCAATCAGTATTCTACCATACACTTTCCCTACCACACTTAAAAGACATATACCTCTATAATTCCCATTCCATCCTATCCCCTTTCCCCTTATACAGGGGAACCAAACAACCATCCTCCCAATCCTGCGGTACCACACCACTCCTCCAACATATATTATATAACCTATACAGCCACTCCTCCACCCCTATACCACCCTTTTGTAACATTTCCATTCTCACACCATCCAGACCTGCGGACTTCCCTTTTTTTCCTTTACTCAAGGCCCTAATAATTTCCTCCATTTGTATTTCATCTTCCCCCTCCCTCCCCAATACATTCCCCATCCCCCCCCCCTGCCAATCTTCCCCCCCCCCCCCCCCCCCCCCCCCCCTCCAACAACCCCCAAAAATACCCCCCCCCCCCCTTCCCCACCCTATCCTCTCCTCCTATCCACTCCCCATCTCCTCCCTTAATCCTCTCCCCCAACCCCTCCTTCTTCTTCCTTTTTTTATTTACTTCTTTCAAAACATCTTACTTCCTGATTCAAAATTTTCCGTCACCTTTCTACACCACTCATCTTTTGCTCTTCTCTTCGCCCTCTCCACCGCCCTCTTTGCTTCCACTCTAACCCTTCTATATTCCTCCCAGCTTTCCTCTCTCCTACTTCCCAACCATTTCACATAAGCTTCCTTTTTCCTTTTCACCACCTCCTTCACCTCCTCACTCCACCATTCGCTCCCTTTCCTTCTGCTTGCACCCACCCTTTTTACTCCACATACCCTTCTAGCCTCTTCACATACTGCCTCCTTAAATCTCGTCCACTCCCCCTCCACCTCCCCAATTCCCGTCCCTCTCACGTCTCTCCACCTATCCTCCATACCTCTCCTAAACTCCCTCTTACACACTGTCTCCTCCAATTTTTCCACCTTTATCACCTCCACTCTCCTCTTTTCTCCCCTTTCCTTAATCGTCACCTCTCCTCCCACCCTTAACCTTGCAACCACCAAATAGTGATCCGATATCCCCTCCCCGCCCCTCTAAATACATTTACATCTAGTAATCTATCTCTATCCTTCCCATTTACACACACATAATCCAGTACCGCCCTCCCCCCGTTATCTCACTCTTCCATGTATACTTATGATTTTCACTTTTTTTGAACCACGTATTCCCCACTATCATTCTTCTTTCAACACACAACTCTAACAGACTTTCTCCATTAACATTCCTCTCCCCTACCCCAAATGGTCCTATTATTCTTCCCACCCCCTCCCTACCCACTCCTGCATTTAAATCCCCCAATAGACAAATTTTATCGTTTACCCCAAAACTTTCCCAGCACTCATTCAACTCATTCCAAAATCTTTCTCTCTCCTCCTCCCTCGCTCCATTCACTGGTGCATATGCACATATAAAAACCCACATTTCCCCCCGAATTTCACTTTTACCCACATTATCCTTGAACTCACCTGGCTACACACCCTTACCTTATCCCACACCTCTTTCCTCATAACTATTCCTACCCCTTCCCTCCCCCTCACTCTCTCGTTCACCCCTGATACCATTCCCTTGTATTTTCCAAAATCCATCTCTCTCTTTCCCTTCAGCTTAGTTTCAGTTATCCCTAACACATCCAACCTTCTTTCTTCAAACATTAATCCCACTTCCTCCCTCTTCAAATCTTCGTTTACCCCTCTCACATTCATACACCCCACCCTTATTACCTCTCTCTTCCCCATCTTTTCCCTTCTTCTATATCTATTTCACCCACCCCAGGTACTTCCCAACACCTGAGGCCACCACCCCGCTCACCGAATATACCCAAAACAACACTAACAATAAAAGGTTAAAATGAAAATATAAAATATAAAAATATAAAAAAATATAAAAATATAAAAATATAAAAGGTTAAAACCTACACTCTATCAAAACCCCACACACATATACATACACACATACATATAACTATATATATACACACATACACACATATACATACATACCCATATATATTATTTTATTTCTAAATTTAACGTATCAAAACTTTATTTATTTTATTTAAAACCTAAATATCTTTCTTCAACAACAAAACACCATATATATTTTAACCTAACTTTAAAAAATTTCTCTTTTAATTAACGATAGAACAGCACTTATATAATATATATACAGCCCAAATAATAATTCTCGTAATAGTTGTATTAATTCGCTAAACAAAGTTTTTTTACTTTTGACAACACACCTCGTTTTTTTTTTTTTTACAAAGGTTTTATTTATCACTAAGACAGTTTATGTTTGTCATATTATTATACTATTAAAATATATATCTAAGCTAACTTAACTAAAATCAACCTTATCATAAATCGGGTACTTGTTATATACGAGTCACTGTAGTAAGTTTAAATTATGCAATTAACAAACACTTCCAACAAATTAAAGAGTTTCGAATATATAAATCCTTTAGTATTCCAGTTCGAGAAGGCAAGGCAACGAAGCTTCAATTTTTCAACATCTCAACAAAGACGAAAAACGAGACCAAACTCCAACAATCGAGAATTTCCTCTATCTGGTCATACACACAGGCATGAACTTTATTTGCAAACAACTGTATTTTAGTTTTCAAACTACACTCTTTAAATATCGAATGCAATTTTCAATTCAGAGTTTTAAGCACTTTAAATCAATCCGGCTTCTTCCTTAGAGCTTTTTCTTTGGGACTCGCAGACAAAACTTACATTGGCTTAAACTTTTCCCTATCAGATTTTTACAAGGATTTTCCCATCATACTGTTTGGTTTAACACTTCACTAATAACTTCGTACTCTTCTATCACTTCTGCTATCTAATTTCTTCAGTCATTACTGTCTCAGTTCCTTAGTATGGTAGATTCTTTTATAGTTTCTTGTCATTGTGGTAGTACCAATTGACAAAGCAGTTTTGCCAAGATTGTACAGCAAAAAGCTTAAAACAATTATTTCTATTAGAAATCCAAACAGTAAATATACTTAACTAATAATTCGACTAAAAATGATCGATAGCCTCTGATACGCTCTACGGATAGAAATCTAACACAACCTCCTCCTTTCACTGTCAAATCGTATATATATATATATATAATATATATAGCTACACGAGCTTATACGTATAAATATATATATATATATATATATATATATATATATATATATATATATATATATATATATATATATATATATATATATATATATATATATAGCTACTCGAGCTGATACGTAGTATTAGCATCGACTCTGGAGTCGAGGTTTTCATGGATTCTACTAAAGTCTTGAACAGAAATAGACCTTCTTATGGGTGGACAGGGTGGTCAAAATATTTCAGAAGGGGGGGCAG